>BLKM01000311.1:305909-399861 GCA_013340265.1 Coptotermes formosanus | reverse complement strand
AGCGCGGTACGCACTGAGTCCTTATATAAAACAGATACGCTTCGTCTTTAAAGGGTTAATTCTCTGGCGGTACGGCCCTTATCGGCCATAGGCCGCGGCACTGCTGAGGTTTCTAGATCGCGCGCGCGCGCACGCACGCACGCACACTATAGGACTCCTCTAACGAGTGATCACCTCGTCGCAGAGGCCGCTGTTTACACAACACAAGAGACGAACACCCATGCCCTCAGCGAAATTCAAACCCGCGACCCCAGCAGTCAAGCGGCGGCAGACGTACGCGTTAAACTGCAGGACCACTGGGATCGGTCAAAAGGCGGTTTACTGGATTATACTCACATTTCGGCAGAGCATTACTTCACTTACAGCCATCATCAGAATGTCACAAGAAGGAGCTACCTAAATTAATAACATTTTTGTCCGCTAGTTCATTCACATTTCGTATTTTCTCTGAACTGTTTCACAAATTCCTACACAGTTTTCTGTTAACATCTAAAAAGTTCAATTCCACACGAATGTGTTAATTTTCAAAACGCCAGCAGGCCACTTGCTGCACACATCGCAGCTACACATATCCTCCACCCCCCCCCCGCCACATAAGCATCGCAAGGTGTGAGTGAGATCAGGTGGCCGTGAGGGCCACTCAACTTGTCCAGCGACCAACCCACACCGGCAATTTCTCACCCCAGGAAGGAAAACTACGTGCCCCAAATGTGGTGCAGGTCCGTCCTGCTGCTAGACCAAACTTCCTACGTCAAAGCACTGTTCAGTATCCGACATCACAGCGACCTGCAGAAGTTCCACGGAACTGTTGGCAGCCAAACGTGCATTTGATGAAAAAAGGCCCAATCACACCTGCCCAAATGCCTGCACACGCTGCTGTCATTCCTGCAACAACACTCTCTTCCTCCTCCTCCTGCTTCTCCTTCTCCTTATTCTTCTTATCCTCCTCCTCCTGCTTCTCCTACTACTTCTCCTTATTCTTCTTCTCCTCCTTCTGCTTCTCCTCCTTCTTCTTATCCTTATTCTTCTTACCCTCCTCCTGCTTCTCCTCCTTTTCCTTCTCTTTCTTCTTCACCTCCTCCTTCTTCTCCTTCTTCTTATCCTCCTCCTCCTCCTTATTCTTCTGTCACATGGTGCGGGTTTCTATCACTCCAGTAAACACAGTTGCATCGACCTATTCTTCCATTTGTCCTAAACGCTGCTGCATCTGTCAACAGGGTCCTCTCCGTAAACCCGAAATTAGCATCGTGAGTAATCGAGCACCGCTCACTGAATTACATCCGTCTGTCTGGGTCATCGTCATTCAAATCATGCAGCACGTTAGATCTGTACGACTCCAGTCCCAGAGAATGTAACAGCTGCACGCTACTTCGTGACGTCTCCAGTTCTCGCACAGCCCGTCTTAATGACTTGCTGGGACTATCAACATAAGCTTGCGCAGACGACCTTAGCTGGTTACTTCAAGCTAAGCCTGCAGCATTTACATTGCTTTCAAATCTTGCACTGAAATTGTGAATTGCTTGTCCGGTTGGTGGTTAGACAGCATGTCGGTGTAACGACTCGCTACGGGCTGGAGGGTTGGGCATTCGAATGCTGGTGGGTGCTACATTTTCCGCACTATACAGACCGACCCCGAGTCCACCCAGCCTCGCGTACAATGGACATCGAGTGCTTGCCGTGGGAAAAAGCGGCCGGAGCGTGAGCCTAACACCCACTCCCTTCTAGTGTCCAATTAACCCTTTAAAAACGAAACGTATCTGTTTTATATAAGGACTCAGTGCGTACCGCGCTGTAAACACTCTCCACTTCGGTTATAAAAACCAGTATCTTAATGTTTTATAAGGCAAAAGTTGCTGTTTGTTCTGAGATCCGTACAAAACACACAAACGCAATGTGGGCACCACGTAGAATTTTTTAATGTTAAACCTGGTGGTACGTAAAGTTACCGCTAGGCTTTAAAAGGTTAAAGAACGAGTACAGTTACACACGGTCTGCCCGTTAAACAATGAGACTGATTTTTTTCTGAGCACCTTGCAAACAGATTACCAAAATACAGTATTGTTGTGACCGCCAGAGTATGCCCCTTCCAACGAGCACAAACTCGTCTCTGTAGCGTCACTTCTTGTCGTTTTACTGCCGTCGAAACAAGCGTGTGTATGTGTCGCGTGTCAAAATTTTCGACATGGAGCAACGTGCCGTGATTAAATATTACTTTATATCGGTGAGAACTGCCACGTAAGTGTACCAAGACCTGAAAAAAAAATGTGTGCGGAGATGACTCAATCGCGCACCAGCCTTCCAATGGTTCGCGCGTTTTTCAAGAACGCAGGAACTCGCAGCAGGATGATCCTCGTCCAGCGCCGCCAGTTTCCGCTCAGTCCAATCAAAATGTGAAGAAATCTCGCGCTACTGTGATGTGGGACAAGCGAATAACCACTAGGCCACTTGCTGAACGTCTTGAGTAGGTAAGGAAGCGGCCAGGCAAATTCTGGGAAGAGATTTGCACAGAAGGGAGATTTTTTCGTGGCGTGTCCGACACTCTGAAGCAGTTTCTTGCTTCCAAATCGATCTGTGTGATCCAGCATCCCCCCTATTGCCCAGATTTGGCACCGGCACACTTTTTGTTCTCTTCCCAAAGGTGAAACTGGCACTAAAAGGACAGTTTCAGCGACATTAGTGACACACAACGCGGTTTGACCGAGCAGCTGAATAGGGTTTCATTGCAGGACTTCAAGCACGGTTTCAAGGACCTGTATAAACGATCTCAGCGTTGTGTGGAGTTCGGGGGCGATTATATTGAAAGACTGTAATAAAAATTTCTAAATATGTTCATTCGTTTTTTTTTTCGTAATAAATGCAGTCTCATTATTTAATGTACATCTACTCCCCCATGTGCCTTCATCGCATGTTATAGGAAGAAATTTAATTCCTTTCGAAGCAGGACATGGAACACATATGAGATAAAGCGAAGTAAAAATAATGATGACGAATAAGCAGATAGCATTACAACAAACATATGAATATACAACCCTCTGCCCAAAAACATTTTCCCGATATCAAAACAGCTCTTTGTATTCTAACTTCATATTAATGTTAGTGTAGAACAAAAAGGGAACACTGAATCACTTGTTGCTTATGGTGACATCCGTATTGCGGGCATGGAATCCTAGCGCCGAATAATGGTGCCGTCATGCATTAGTGAATACGGTTATAAACCGACAAAACAGTGGCAGGCATAAATACTGTATGCTTTAAAATCTGTATGCTACATTCATTCATTCATTCACTCATTCATTCATTTTCATTCATTCACTTATTCATTCACTCATTCATCCATTCATTCACTTATTCATTCACTCATTCACTCATTCATTCATTCGCTCATTCAGTCATTCATTCGCTCATTCATTCATTCATTCGCTCATTCATTCATTCATTCACTCATTCATTCATTCACTAATTCATTCATTCACTAATTCATTCGCTCATTCATTCATTCACTCATTCATTCGCTCATTAATTCATTTTCATTCATTCATTCATTCATTCATTCATACCGCAGTGTCTTGCGAAAGGTCTATAGCCACTTCCAAAACGAGTTCTCCACAGACATCGATCTAGTGCTTCCTCTTTCAGTTTCCAGCACTCTCTCATTTCCTTAAGATCATCCAGTAGCTACTTACGTCTTCTTCATCGTCTTCACGTCACTTCTATCCTTCCTTCTATCTTTCCTTCAATAACATGTTTTAGAAGCCAGTTCCTAAGTAAAATGTCACCAATTCTGTTTAGCTTTCCCCCCCTTTTCATTGTATGCAGCATAGCCCTGTCCTTCACTCTACGTAACGCTTCTTCCTCACACAATAGGTTACAAAACGACCTACGTGCAACGACAGTAACAAGCAATTAGTTCAAACACATAGACCTATCCGAAGAACGCACGTACAGCGCGAGCGATGTTTCCAACAAACGCTATGCTGGGGTACCCGCACCATAACTTGAGGGACACCCACACATCATACTGAACCATCACATAAAGAATTCCAGTAATCCACACACCAAGTTGCATTCTCTTAGGTCCACGACAAAAAAAAAACTGGCGTGCGAATTCGTACAAATTGCTGTCAGTACCTCGGTAATTGGCAAAGGCTACTGAAGCGAGATTGTAAATGGAAGGGCAGTAAAACGGCACAGGATAACCCCAATAAACTAGAAGCAGTGAAACTGTACGGTCAGAAGCAAGGCGCATAAGTATGTAAAACACGCGCCCCCCAACCCCTTTGCAATGTTTGTTTGCCATCATTATTTATAGCCTGACAGGACAGTGGTAACAGCACATGGTGCCACCTGCTTGAATATAAAGCCTCTATATATTGCCCACACAGTGCATTTATGTTCCGCGGGATTGTTACTATTAACAGAGATTACAACCCTCACATCATTACGCCACTTGATTTTCACAATGAAAAATACGTGCCAGAGTTTACTCTGAGGTAAGAACTGCATTTTTATATACCGTTTACATGAAGTTACATATTTTGAAGTTCGTGCCATGGTTAAGGTGGTTAGACGCCAGCCTCTTCACTGGGGAGGCCCGGGTTCCATTACCGGTCAGTCCATGTGGGATTTGTGGTGGATGAAGTGGCACTGGGACAGGTTTTTCTCCAAGTACTTCGGTTTTCCCTGTCGATATCATTCTACAAATGCGTCCATACTCGTCTTTATATAGAAACTGCTCTTATCAGAAAGACACAGGGGTGAAACCTGGGAACCGTCGAAAAAGCGACGTTCCTTCAGCAATCAGGGGACACCAGATAAAGCACTTCCAATTTTTTACAGCGCAAGTCCTTAGTCGCCGGTCTCAACGCGGAGACACCGGCTGAAAGCCGCGTCATTCCATGTGAGATTTGTGGTAGACAAAGTGGCACTGGGACATGTTTTTTCCGATTACTTGGACCTTCCCCTGCTGATGCGGGCAGCAGCATCCAAAATGCGAGCGAGCAATTCGTCTCTTGTATCCATGTTTTTTTTCTTTTTCCTGATCTTCCCGTATTCATCCAACCACACAAACAAAATACAGAGCAGTTTGCTGGTAGGTTTGCCTGCCTCGCGTACTCGTCCTTCTGATAGGTGTGTTATGAAGGTGAGCCCATAGTATGAGATAAGGGCCTCCGAAGTTTTGCTTCTGGTTAATGCTAATGTACATAACGTGGTAATAAGGTGGAGTGGTCTTCAGTGCAAGGGGTTTGAGTTTGGTGAACTAAGATGCGGAGTGCTGCGTGAGGAGCATGCAGTAGCGACTTAGAACTTGGAAACGGTCTCAGAGTTTGCTTGATGACACCGGGACGCGGGGGGGGGGGGGCTCGTGAAAACCGCGGGAAAGTGTTTTTCTTGCCGATGCTGCCCGATATCCGAAAGAACATCGCTTTGTTTGAAGTTGCCACGCTTTGCCCGCTTGCCCTTCTTGTAAGGGTAGTATTAATGTTTTAACGCCTAGCGGTAACTTTACGTACCGCCAGGTTTAACATTAAAAAATTCTACGTGGTGCCCACATTGCGTTTATGTGTTTTGTACGGATCTCAGAACAAACAGCAACTTTTGCCTTATAAAACATTAAGAGAATGGTTTTTATAACCGAAGTGCAGAGTGTTTACAGCGCGGTACGCACTGAGTCCTTATATAAAACAGATACGCTTCGTCTTTAAAGGGTTAACAGTAAGTAATTTCTCTTTCGTTATCATTCGCAAAGCTTTTGTACTCGCAGATTCAAACACTTATACCTCGGTAACCAATCAGAATTAGACACGTGTTCATGTAAACATTTTTTCTGACAATGACCGACACTATTACCTCCCAAAATATTTACATTTTCTACAGAATCACCCTGTATGTGTGCTGCCACGAATCTGGAGTGGAACGTGTTAACCTTTATCGAAATGAGGTATCCTTGTGCCATGCTCGTGTGTACACGGGACAACTGACTCGTTCTGCGCGATCAGTTACTTTCCGATCCTGTCTGCTACATCATTCCGTACCACACTTCCTGGAAATCGCACTGCACTAACTCCGAGTCTCCTTCACGTGTGCTTCCGATATTACTCAAGTTTCACTTCCGCACAGCAAACCTGCCACTGACATTAAATTATACAACTTTAGCAACGTATCCTGCCTCACTTTGTTACCGCAGGCCCTCCACGCTTAATTGAACGTTGCTACGTTGTTTTAAACCTGTCTTCGTTATATTAAAGGGGAACGAAGAAAAAAAGTGATGTATTGACTTTCCCAACAGAATTTCTTCAACTTCCTTTTACAATAACTTCCAAAGCTCGCGAATATCTCGACAAGGATTATTTTCCACTGAGTTAAACTACAGCCCACTGCTTTACACAGTAGAAGCACGTCTACATTACCTGTCAAGACAAATTGTTACACTCCGTATTTACTGCCAGTTTCACAGTACAGGCTTCATGCTGTATTAGCAGTACTGACAAACTCAAATAATACAGACATTGCTAACCTGACGGTCCTGTATGGCCTATCGTCGTGTCCAGAACACGCCACTGCACTGTATATCCCACGCCAAAGGAATCCAGCCGACGACTTGACACCCTATATGTCTACACACATTTACATATTACATTCGTACCTCCGTCTCTGTCTAGATCTAGCAAACTTCTCTCTCCCGTAGATCCCCGGCCAAAATCGTCTACTTTTTTCCAACTCCACTTGTTCGGCCGACACAAACCGAACGCACATCTGAACTGCTTATTTGCAACTGCAGCACGTCCTTTCTCTTAGCGCGGCGTGCCAGATGTGCAGCACTGTGTGTAAGGTCTGGCGTACGACAGATAAGCAGATTCAAGCACGTATATGAAAAGCAACAAGTCACGACACGTAAGCTTGCTTCAAACAAAAATTCAGGTGTGTATTTACGTACCCTTAAGTGCCATTTCTATTACGCCATTATTTACAAAATGTTAAATGATTCGAATCTCTAAGAAAATAACTCCAGCACGAAAATTTATCAGAATCAGTCCAGTAGTTATCAAGGTATGAGATGTCACAGCATAGAAATTGCTTTTGCTTAGTTAAATCTCTAACGCCGTAAGAATTAAGAAAAACTGTGGACATATAAAACGTGTTTCGCTTTCTTTACATTTACTGTAAGCATTTGATCTGATAAATACTCCAACGGGGGGCAGCCGGAACGTCCGCAGGAAGCCAAGCAGACATACGTTGTCATTTGAAACGGTTGTTGTGGTTCTCTGAACCTAAACAAAAGCTGGTTGTCTAGCAGTGAAATTTCTAAACTTATACATATCAAATTTCATTTAAAAAACCCCGCTGGCTGGTTTTCGAATTACCAGGGGATTAGACGGATACAGACACAAAATAACATTAGAACGAACGTTTGCAACTTTTCGTGGCGTATAAGCGAGAACGGACACGAAAGGCAGTTATAACTGGAGCAAAACATGACAACAAAGCGATCTTTGTTATTCAGATTTTTCAAAAACAGGTAACTGTGTTAATAAAATTCCAGTAAGGATTACTTTAGACATAAAAGCACGATGTGGTTACAGTTTCATTGCCTAAGCCACGCACTGTTTTCCCCCCACTCCAGCACCCACAAGACGAGAATTTCAAGCTTTCTCCACAAACGTGAACATTTGCGTCTTTATCCCTCGAATATTTCCTTCCGTATCCACGCCTCTGTCGTTCTGTTTTAAACGCTTCTGCTTCCGTACATGGCGCAAATCAAAATCATTTCCGTCCGTCCGTCCATCTTTCCGTATGCATGAAAAAAAATTCGAAAACGTTGAAAGAAACGCGATATGGGAGAGCTGAACCCATTCCAGTTGTCGTTGCTATCGCACAACAAGAGTAGCGAACATTCTGCGCCGACACCAACACGCGTCTGTGTGCTCTTCTCAGATGCAACTCGCTACTTGCGTATCGGAGCGAAGAATACGGCTTGCAGTTTATGTATAATGATTTTGTAGGTTTAGTGACAAATAGAATAAGAAACGAACGCGTCAGATTCTACGTTCAGTGTAACTTCACTGGCACAGCCATTTCCTTCTTTCCTACCGTACTGTCTTTCCAGGTTCATTCTTGGCGTCTTTTTACCACTACCTTTGCTTCGTCGACGCCTTGTGACGCCTACAGTCTGATAGACAGAATCCAACGTTTACACCTACCAAATTCCACGGCTTCACCATACCAAATAACGTCAATTTTGAGCCACCGCTGTCAAGGTCTCACATACCTAAAAATGCATACTTAATATTACAAAACTTCTAGAGCGACATACGTCCCAAGTTTGACTTTCCGTAAGGCACGTAAGTTACAGCACTTTACTGGCTAATGTCACCTAGCAGGCGCCGTCGAAGTAGTTCAGTGGCGTAATGCGTTCTCATCCGCTGTTTTTGTGGCACTGCAATGCTAACGCATATCAATCAGAGGCCCTCTAGCCACATCCGGCACGCGACAGACTGCAAACAGGATCGCGAAACAACGTTAATACATATTACTGGCCAGTTATGTTACTGCATAAATTTCTGGTTTTGTTACTTTGAAGTATAGTCAATTAATAAAGACGTGCAGGATTCAACACGAGGCCGACATCTCGGGACATCGAAAGAACGTCTCTCTGCATGACCGCAATACCATTACTCGACCTTGCATCACTGTGCCAGCATGCGCAGGGCCCAGTCTGCCAACATGCCTCGCAGCGACCCGGTCACGCTTCCCCCTTTTTCAGTCTGCAGTCAGCGTTGTGTTGATGGCATGTAGAAGCAGTACTGCGCGGTTTAAAGACGAAACGTATCTGTTTTATATAAGGACTCAGTGCGTACCGCGCTGTAAACACTCTCCATTCGGTTATAAAAACCAATCTCTTAATGTTTTATAAGGCAAAAGTTGCTGTTTGTTCTGAGATCCGTACAAAACACATAAACGCAATGTGGGCACCACGTAGAATTTTTTAATGTTAAACCTGGCGGTATGTAAAGTTACCGCTAGGCTTAAAAGGTTCAGGAGTGCAAGACATGTTGAAACCAAGCATAAAGCCTTATGAACAGCCCTACACAGCACGTTCGGCGGTACGATTTGCACGTACCATTGAGTCATGGCAGTGCGACACTTGCAAGTGCGCTCTCAAAAAACGAATATGAAAACTGTGACGTCATTACGCGACTGCAGCCCAACCGAATGCAGTTACTGGTGACGGAAGAACAAGGTCGAGTGTCACGGCTTCGGTTTAAGATATTAAACTCCCACGTACAACTGCTATTAGTTACGCAATTTCTTATGCACTACTGAGTATGTGACAAATTTTAGTTTCTTTTCAAAAAGCAATATATAGAAAACCATACATAATGTATATTATAGACATAATGTTACATAATAATCGAGAAGAATGAGATGGGCGGGGCATGTAGCACGTATGGGGAAAAGAGAGGTGCATACCGGATTTTGGTGGGGAGACCTGAGGGAAGGCGACCAGTTGGTTGACCCAGGCGTAGATGGGAGGATAATATTAAAATGGATCTTCCAGAAGTGGGATGGGGCATGGACTGGATTGAGCTGGCTCAGGATAGGGACAGGTGGCGGGCTCTTGTGAATTCGGTAATGAACCTCCGGGTTCCATAATATGCGGGGAATATCTTGACTAGCTGAGAAACTGTTAGCTTCTCAAGAAGGCCTCTGTTCCATGTAGTTAGTTAGTCAACGTTGCATAATATATATAATCACCTCAAAAATCTAGGCGCCCGAAGGGTGACGCGACGCATGTTCACTACTGAGGCCCCACAAACATTAGGCGCCACCGCAGAAAATTTAGTTGTCACGGCGAACTGTGGTCCGGGATTTGTACATCGCTGTACAACACTGTTATATATACATATACACATACAATTACATATATTTATATATTCCACTGGACCACGGAATTTAACTTCCCACCAGCCCGCCCAAAATATTGACCACCGCTGGCATAAATCTACGGATATATCCGTAACACCAGGCACACGCACAGAACTGCAGGCAAAGACGCCTAAGCGCAATGATATTATACAAACATCGTCTGAGGGGTGGTAGGGAGGGGAGAGCTACGAGGAAACGTGGTTCCAAATGGTTGGCACGCAAGGAAACTGTATAACGAAACGTGGTGCCAAATGGTTCGCACGCAAGGAAACTGTATAACAAAACGTGGTGCCAAATGGTTGGCACGCAAGGAAATTGTATAACGAAACGTAGTGCCAAATGGTTGGCACGCAAGGAAACTGTATAACGAAACGTGGTGCCAAATGGTTGACACGCAAGGAAACTGTATAACGAAACGCGGTGCCAAATGGTTGGCACGCAAGAAAACGGTATAACGAAACGTGGTGCCAAATGGTTGGCACGCAAGGAAACCGTATAACGAAACGTGGCGCCAAATGGTTGGCACGCAAGGAAACTGTATAACGAAACGTAGAGCCAAATGGTTGGCACGCAAGGAAACTGTATAACGAAACGTAGTGCCAAATGGTTGGCACGCAAGAAAACGGCATAACGAAACGTGGTGCCAAATGGTTGGCACGCAAGGAAACTGTATAACGAAACGTGGTGTCAAATGGTCGGCACGCAAGGAAACTGTATAACGAAACGTGGTGTCAAATGGTCGGCACGCAAGGAAACTGTATAACGAAACCATACAACTGGGAAATCTCATGTTAATGCAGTGCGCTGCGAACACAGCTGCTCCAAAATCTGCAATTCTATAACGTGTTAAGCAAGGCGAGTGCGCCGGTCAGGAACCCCCGCCACAAACGCTTAGGTACATTATAAATCCAGCTCGCAGTAATCAGCACATTACACACGCACACAGTTACAGGTATACTGAAAACATGCATTTATCCTTACTCTTCAGCCAACCGAAATGCACTTCACGTACAACAAGATTACCACGTACAGACTGTTCTTCGCTGCAGTTGTTATGGCGCGATATGTTTGTTTGCTAACGATGTATAGCGCTACGACACTGGCAATCAAACATATATCAACAATACAATAAAATCAAACGTTTACATAAAAGACAGAAAGAGAATCTACCAAAATACACAAAACCACAAAGGTTATCATCTGCGCGAATACTTTAATAAAAACATGTTTTTTAAAAAAAATATCAAAATGCAACTACAACACAAAAATTCGCAGAAGTCAAGAAAATGAAAGACTTTAATAAATATTCTAACCTAAGTAATATTAGGGCAGAAGGCATAAGAATATACAACTTATTTCGAATACTTTGTACGTAATATATTTCATTTAATGGACTAGACTCATGTAACTGTACAAAGCACTGTAATTTTAACTGGTTTTGTGTCACAAAGAAGTGTAGCCTGTGCTGTCTAATGACTAGAACCCGATGTAGAAACACGGAACAAACAAAAATAAAGTTGTAATGCAAATATACATATGACACGGGCAACCTGGCTAAAAAATAAACATACAACATTCCTCCAAATATGTTGGGACAAAAGAAGCGTACGGACAGACAGACATCCCCACTACACTTAGCTATAGAATTACATATTACCGTGTATTTCTTTACTCGACCACAAAACACAAAACCAAAAAAAACCGTTTTTACGAAAAAAAAAACGTCTATAATGCATGAAATTGATTACAGGCAATTGGGGGTTTATCCAGTGTGTAATTTGGGTCCGATTTCTCTAACTCCCATTTATATTCGTTTACTGATACACAAATTAATTACTTATATAAAACTAATATTTGAAACTGCAAGCGCTTTCAGCACAGTAAAAACTACTTCACTAATTCAAACCCTGCAAATAATTTATCGAAATAAAAACTGTCAAGCAGTCGTCGCAGTACATTCAGATCACACTGTCAGCCTCGTTAAGTCCTATACTTTAACACACAAGACAGGGAATTTAGGAAGACAAACACACTATTTCTTAGCAGCAAAGTCTGTTACACGTTTTAAGCTGTCAAGTGGCTTAAAACTCCAGTTTCTCGTACTTATCTGCCGTCGCTAAATCCGCAACGTCAACTTACGTAATGTTGCAAATCTGCCGATTACGAAGGCCTAATCTGTTAGATGTGCTATTGTTGACTTACTTATTACAGTGCAAACTTTCACACAAACAAACAAACAAACAAACAAACAAACAGCGTGAGATGATGATGATCCTACCATACAGACAAAACAAATACCTTGCAAATGACAAAAACCTCTCCTCTCCGCTATCCACGAAACCAGAAAACTAAACTGAATCACATTCTACAGAACACAAACCCGCAACTGACTTTGGACCAGTTTTAGAACCAATAACTTCAACGACACTTAGGAAAAAAATTCGCGAAAGACTTACAGCGCCTCCGCCTGAGGAATCTCCTATTCTGAATCGCCCAAAAAAGAAATGTTTTCCACTTTGCTTCAGAATACGCCAAGGATCCAAGAAAATCAGAAGGAAGCGAATATGGCCAGCACCCATCAGCTATAGATGCATGTTAACTGTACACGTTCTGTGGCACAAAACGTAAAAACCCCAAAGAAGTTCCAGTATACATTACTCAGTGGGTTCGTCTCCGGAATACCAAGTGCGCAGAACTTCTAACTCTGCGTGACACCCAACGCCGAAAGAAAAAAGATCATATTTTGAGGTGAAAATTAGTTCGTCGGTTCGAAAAATAATTTCTTCGAATAAAAACATCCTGTGTAACATTTAGCAACCTAGGTGAAGCCTTCGCTCCTCTGCCATGTTGTGAAGCGCTGGATAATAGGTACGGACGTTTCGGGACAACATATCGATCCCATCTTCAACGATCAAGCAATCCTGTTATAACGCGACGGATGCATAAGGCCTCACAATTAACACTCTGTTTTCTTGTGTTTACAGCCTTATAACACCTTTCTCTGGAAACGAAGATGAGAAAATCCATTAAAATCAGCCATAACGGTTTCCTTTCACATTCTCCCATCATCCTGACAATCAATGTGATCAGGCTGCTGCGTAATGCTGACTTAACCCGAGCGACTGTCAGCAAATTATTGATGGAATTCCGGTGAGGGTGACAAGAGTGGACTAATAATGCCGCTTGCCAAGTGGTGCTGACAGATTTCAGTTTGAAGAGCAATACGCAATCATGTGGAACAGTGACTTCACATTCAAAATAAATTACCTCCGCATGGCCACACTTTTAAAAGCACATTCGTCCCAGTTACCTGCCGTGACACTCCATCGGGACATGCCACTGTATCACTCACCTCAACAAATACTTTGCTCATGACTTTGTTATCATCATAATTATTGTTATTAAAATAAAACTCAAGACATAACGATTGGAATGTATCCCACGACAGGATGATGAGATGGTCGAAACACGTAGAATGGATGTCGGATATGAGAAATTAATACAAAGGTTTAGTTGGGCACACTCAAAAAGAAGAATCAATTCGAAACACCTAGGTGTATGTGGGAGGATAATAACAAAACTGACCACAAATATACGGTGTCGAGTGTGGGCTGGATTCAGATCAAAGAGGGATGAAATTACCCCATATGTAGCATGAATTACATACACAAGAATCAATACAATATTTTAATCCGGAACTTCAAGGCAAAAAGGGCGTTTTTGGAGCACTAGGCGTACATCGTAGGTTACCCAAGTAAGGATCCTGGTTACAGATGTAAGATTGGAGCACTAGGCGTACATCGTAGGTTACCCAAGTAAGGATCCTGGTTACAGATGTAAGATGGGGGAGACACGTAACACAAGAAGGATGTGAACAACACGCGGATGACACGAGAAATTAATACAAATTTTAGTCCAAAATCCTCGAGAGAAATGGCCGTCTTGGATACCTTATATCAAAAGAAGATAATATTAAAATGTATCTCAAAGTAATGAGGTGTCACAGTGTGGAATAGAATCAAGGACGGTGAGGGTCAGGCATACAGGGTGTACTGAAAGGACAGAAATTATTACAGGATTTTACTCCGAATACGTAAAGACAAGAGACACCTTGGAAACACTAAGCGTAAATGGATTGGTGGAAGAAGATCCGGGAGGTCATAGCCTGAAAAACGGCCGAAGCGCCATAATGAAGAACAAGGTGTAAATGGAAGGACAGTATTGACGTGGGTGTTTCAGACGTCTGGTGTGGGAATGTACTGCGTAGACTGAATTGGACCGACGCTGCAACTTTCCAGGTAACACACTGCACTATCAAGTCCGTAACTGAGTTTGTTTGTTGCTTCCCAGGCTGTCAGCACACGGATGTGTTCTGTCAC
This sequence comes from Coptotermes formosanus, assembly GCA_013340265.1. Classification (NCBI taxonomy): domain Eukaryota; kingdom Metazoa; phylum Arthropoda; class Insecta; order Blattodea; family Rhinotermitidae; genus Coptotermes; species Coptotermes formosanus. Next base: position 385,558 of record BLKM01000311.1, on the reverse strand, counting down.
TCACTCCTCTAAACAGTTCACGTAGCAATACCACCACAGTACGTACAACGTAGTCTCCGTATCGCGCCCAGTGGCGTTCTTTGCGTTTGCAGCGCAGAAACATCGCTTATAGGTCATGCCTTTCTTGCTACGGTTCATCCTACAGGCCTATAGTCGGCCACCTGCATTCGTCGTTTGTAAGCGCGTTCGCAAAACTGCGAGAAGCGACCATTAGCTTTGTCATACCAGTCTGTCCGTCCTGCACGGAACAACTCGGCTTCCATTGGACGGATTTTCATGAAATTTTATACCTGAGTAGTTCTCGAAAATCTGTCGCTATAAGTCAAGTTTCATTAAAATCTGGCAAGAATAACTGGTACTTTGCACGAAGACCCGTGTACATTTATGATAATATCTCGCCAAATTATTCTCAAAATGAGAAATGTTTCAGACAAATATTGTAGAGAAAATCAAAACACATGTTATATGGTCAATAAATTTTTTTCCCCAACATCGTGACATTTATGAGATAATGTGGAAAAATATGGTACAGCCGGACAGGCCACAGATGGTAATATAATACGGCGCATGCGCTTTGCATGCTGGATAACTAAGGCTACAGACACACACTCAGAATATGTAATACTTATTGCTTTTCCACGGCCACAATGGTTACGCGAACGCGCCTGAATGTTACGTTTATACGAACATAGCCTGCCTTGTATATCTGTCCCTTCATACTGTACACATTAACACACGGAAGTTCCGCGTTAATGTCGACAACACTTACACGTATATGCAAAAGTACAGTAACCCGTGATGAAGGGCAGACACCAAGTGTCGCGTGACATTTGCGTTGACACTTTTTTTAAACTGTCCATGAAACGTGACGCGTTCACAGACTTTAGTGCAGCTTGCTTTACAGAACAGTGTAAATTAGTACCAATATTTCGTTTCAGAAGCAAACCTGAAGACGGAGGCCGACGCTGCCGTGAAACGTTGTGTTGTATTAATTATATTAATTTTAATACACCAGACGATGGAAAAAGTCCGCACAGTTAAACGAGTTTCCACTGTCCTACAGATCGCGCTGCGTTGTAATTCCATGGTTTCTTCCTTCTCCCTTTCTAACTACGCGGCTTTGCGATCTTTTCCTCTACTGTCACACCTACGTGTCCTACGCTTTCCTGATCGCGCGCGCGCGTGCGTGCGTGCGTGCGCTTAGCACAACGTAGGCGTCCAAAGAGATAGAAATGACTGGGCGGGAGATCGGGACAGCAGGAAGCGCGGCCCATAAGCTCCCAGGCGTTGCAAAGGAACCGTCACACGTCCGGTTGACAGTGTGGGGCCCAGAGATGTCCAACTCTTTGGCCACCTTAAAAAGCACGTCACCTGAAAGAAGCTGACCCATCCTGGCTGCAGACACTGACAATAATGTATTCTAAACTGGGATACAAGCTTTGATGCCACGATGAAACAAATACTTGCATGTCACTGGTGACTATCTGGCGGTTTGTAGTGTACCACCTGCTGGCCACTGTGCCATGTACACATCGAATGCAGAATACAGTATTCTGGGTATCTGTATCTTTGTTACTTTATTTCTTCAGACTTCAGTGTATGAATATTCTCTTGTGACAGCTCTACGTTTGTAATGCAGTACGGGTTTTCTCTATTCTGCAATACATATACTGGTTCACAGCCTTAACAATGTGACAAACACTGATTTACAAATACGTCGTTCCGACACTGCGGGAATAAGAAACTCTTCTAGCAGGCGTGTTTTGCTTGGTACACTATAAATTTCCGGCATATAGTCCACAGCCTATAATGCTTAGAAGCACGCGATCTGATAAGTCAGAATTCACGATGAGCAGCCAACAAACCGAGCGGTTACTAGTACAAACACACAACTTTGCCCGTCGTTTTATTACTGTTCTGTTTTAAGCAACCATTCAGTCACCTGAAACTTGCTCTCTGCTGCATTCCTGGAAAATCCGAGATGAGGTCACTTAATGGCCGCAGGGTTCTGACTCCGGGACGCAGGCACCTGCAGGCAGCGCGCCCACGTTTCAGCGCAACAAATCTGCACGCAATCACCCACAACAGGACGAAGCGTTGTGATTCGGCACATCCACTGCAGGTGCAGACACACACACACACGCCGGAACGTTCTGCTTCAGTACATCCAATCGATATAATCCCCAAGCGTTCTGATCCAGCCTATCCAATCCGGATATGACAAAGCGTCCTGATTCAGTACATCCAAGCAAGAGTTACAATCACCTACACGCCGCAGCGTTTTGATTAGAACATTCGATAGAGGTGCAGTCACGTACACACTGGAGCGTTCTGATCCCAGCAGCACATTCAATCAGCTTATCTCGACACTTGACAGGCTTTTTTTCCAAACACCAAGCAATTTTCAAAGTTAAATTTGTAAAGCTGTAGTTTCCAACATGATATTAAAATTCGCATTTTGGTTTTCTGGTTCATTACACTGCACGGTAGCCAACTACGTCACTGCAGCCCGGTGCTATGAACCACCAAAAGAAACTACGAACATACGTCGGTAAGTACAGCTACTACAGTACGGGCTGTACGACACGACAGTGGAACTCGAACGTATTCCCCGATGTGCAAAGACTTTTCTCTTCTCCACTACACTCAGACCGTATCTGGGGGCTCATGCAGCCTCATACCCAAAACCCATCCGAGGATCTTTCCCCAGGAACTAAGCGGCCGGTAAGTGACGCTCAGCACTCATCTTCACATAGTGTCAATGTCAAAAACGCGTGAAGTTATACTACAACGCCCCACCCGTCTTCACGGTATGGTCCTGAATGAAGCATTCGGTCACCAACATTGGCCTAGAAATTAGAGAAAACTCACTGCATGTCCAGTCTGCAATACGTACTGCGTGCATCGCACTGTGCTACATGACAAAGTATGTAGACACGAGGGCGGTATGAAACTAACGCCGCATATTTCCCTCAGAAAATGTAGTTAAAATTAAAACAAAATGTACATATATCATGGCTACGTACTTACAAAGTTGATATCATTCTTCCACAAAGTCTACATTATCAAACACTCTTTGTCCACCTTTCGTGAAACGCTGGCTGTATGGCGGTCGCGTGAAAGTCTTTGATGAAGCATCGGAGATCTTGACGCACGCTATGTTTGAGGTGGTCGTCGCCCGCAAAACGACGTCCTCAAAGTGCGTCCTTCAGGGGCCAGTATACACACACCACACACATAACGCTACCATCCATGCACCGCACACAATAACCGACACCTCATTACGCTACACAAAAACATAAAGATGATCTTCTCAGGCCGAAACATATTGTATGAAACATCGTCTATTATTATTATCATCATAACTATTATTATACTTCAGTATAATAATAAAATTGTGTTATGCAAGCTAAGCTATACTTCTAAGTATTCAAAATCTCCAAGTCGGAATACCACCCTTTGGCGAGTATCAGAGACGCTTCTACTAAAATGAAATGTCTAAGGACTTCCTCTAAGTTTCATTGTTTGCTCAACACCTCGCGTTTGCGACGAGCCAATATACGACATAATGCATACAGCGATCATGCCCGCGGCTATTTCGTTGCCGGCTAACCCCATATGCAGTTTAACCCTTTAAAGACGACGCGTATCTGTTTTATATAAGGACTCAGTGCGTACCGCGCTGTAAACACTCTCCACTTCGGTTATAAAAACCAGTCTCTTAATGTTTTATAAGGCNTCTCAGAACAAACAGCAACTTTTGCCTTATAAAACATTAAGAGACTGGTTTTTATAACCGAAGTGGAGAGTGTTTACAACGCGGTACGCACTGAGTCCTTATATAAAACAGATACGCTTCGTCTTTAAAGGGCTAATACCGCGCCGTCTCTTTCCGTTACCGCGATGCCCTGTTACTCACGTTACCACAGGCCTATCTGTGTCATGTGCGCGTCGCAGCGTCATCTTCCAAGGTCACTTGCGTGCTCCACTGCAGGATCCGCTCGACAGTCCGTCCGGAGTCTTTCACGGCTTCTCGCCAACGTACACTGCATGGCGTATTGCGTCACAAACACGTTTTCGCGCGGAAGGGGTTTTGCTACGCGATCCTCATGTTCAACTCCGACCCAGTAACGTAAATACAACACTGTGTAAGCATAGAGTAACCAGATTTAAGTGTAAGAAATTTCTTCACGTTGTCTTGCATCGAGTCTTTGTAACAGACGCCTAAGACAAATATAATGCACGTATTCGGGTTTCCTTTGCACTGTGTCTCCAGCTACGGCATATGACAGGTTGCACGTAACGTGGCTGTACGCGACAGTAATGAACACGGTCACGCCAAACAGTCTGTTACGTGCTTATACATATGCAGCAGAACAACAGACCCCGCTTGCGCAGGGAGTGCACGTGCATGCTGACAGCAGCTATGTGCATTGATCCGATTCCAATAGATTCATACACAGAAGTGCAAACACACACACACACACAAATAACAATAACCAGTTTTTTACAAGCTCCACCAATAAATTACCGCTACACTAACCCACTGGACAGTTGCATGGCAACTTAAGCCATTGGGAGGCCAGTATGAAAACATTCAAACAATGATGCCGCATCAGCCTTTCAAATATTTAACTTCAAAATATTCGCGTGCCACAAAACAATGCAGGTATTTCAAATGTAAACACAGACGAATCTGGTTATAACAACATTGGTTTATACGACAACTTCTCTATAGCATCAGATATTCTGTTGTAACAATTAATTCCCCACTGTTAACCATATTATTCTCCTCGGTTAAAACAAACTCGTTTATAACGACATAAAATATTCAGTCCCTTTCATGACGTTATAACCGTGTTCGACTGTAATTATTCATCTTTTAAAGCCTAGCGGGTACCCTACGTTGCATCTGATTCAACGTTGAAAAAGTCTACATTGCACTGACAGTGCGTTTATGCGCTTTGTGTGGATCTCAGAACAAACAGCAACTTTTGCCTTATAAAACATTAAGAGATTGGTTTTTATAACCGAAGTGGAGAGTGTCTACAGCGCGGTACGCACTGAGTCCTTATATAAAACAGATACGCTTCGTCTTTAACCTTTTAAAGCCTAGCGGTAACTTTACGTACCGCCAGGTTTAACATTAAAAAATTCTACGTGGTGCCCACATTGCGTTTATGTGTTTTGTACGGATCTCAGAACAAACAGCAACTTTTGCCTTATAAAACATTAAGAGACTGGTTTCTATAACCGAAGTGGAGAGTGTTTACAGCGCGGTACGCACTGTCCTTATATAAAACAGATACGCTTCGTCTTTAAAGGGTTAAATTCCGAGGTAGTACCTCAAGCAGGGTACGACCACTTGCTGCCACAGCGTTTTTAGTGCATCACTCACCACGTATCACATGATTCTACGCCATACAGTACAAGCTAGTGGCAGCGTCGTTAATCAAACCCATAAGAGATAAATAAAAACATAAAATTAGAAACTGACACGTACCAACTAATGCACTAACTAATTACATTCATTGTTAACCTTTATATATAAACCGCGACATATGTTCCGAAAACACGCGTCGTCACCTTCAGGCAGTCACTGATGTGATGTCCACTCAAATACCCACAAGACCAAAGCCGCTATATGATATAATAAGGTATGTAGACAGGAACATTGAGTTTGGTGTCCCCATGAAACTAGTAAGGTTAATAAAAATGTGCCTAAGTGAAACCTACAGCAGAGTTCGGGTAGGCAAACATCTGTCTGATGCGTTTCCTATTAAGGATGGCTTGAAAAAAGGAGATGCTCTGTCGCCATTGTTTTTCAGCTTTGCTTTAGAATATGCCATTAGGAGGGTTCAGGCAAACCAGGAGGGCTTGAAATTGAATGGTACACATCAGCTTGTGGTTTATGCTGATGATGTTAATATATTGGGCGGAAGCGTACATAGCATAAAGAAAATCGCAGAAGATTTAATGATTGCTAGTAAGGAGATTGGTCTAGAAGTAAATGCTGAGAAAACTAAGTACATGGTCATGTCTCGAAATCAGAATGCAGGACAAAATCACAACATAATTATAGATAATAAATCCTTTGAAAGGATGGAAGAATTCACATATTTGGGAGCAACCCTAACGGCTAGAAACTCCATTCATGAAGAAATTAAGAGCAGATTGAAGTCGGGGAATGCTTGCTATCCTTCGGTGCAGAATCTTTTGTCTTCCAGGTTGCTATCCAAAAACACAAAGATTAGGGTATACAGAACCGTAGTTTTACCTGTTGTTTTGTATGGGTGTCAATCTTGGTCGCTCACACTGAGGGCGGAACAAAGACTGAGGGTGTTCGAGAATAGGGTGCTGAGGAGGATATTTGGGCCTAAGAGGGACGAGGCGATAGGGGAGTGGAGAAGACTACATGACGAGGAACTTAATGACCTGTACTCATCACCAAATGTTATTCGGGTAATCAAATCGAGAAGAATGAGATGGGCGGGACATGTAGCATGTATGGGGGAAAAGAGAGGTGCATACAGGATTTTGGTGGGGAGACCTGAGGGAAGGCGACCACTTGGGAGACCCAGGCGTAGATGGGAGGATAATATTAAAATGGATCTTCATGACGTGGAATGGGACATGGACTGGATTGAGCTGGCTCAGGATAGGGACAGGTGGCGGGCTCTTGTGAATGCGGTAATGAACCTCCGGGTTCCATAAAATGCGGGGAATTTTTTGACTAGCTGAGAAACTGTTAGCTTCTCAAGAAGACCTCCGCTCCATGGAGTTAGTTAGTTAGTTTGTTTGTTAGTTAGTTTGTTTGTTAGTTAGTTAGTTAGTTAGTTAGTTAGTTAGTTAGTTAGTTTGTTTGTTTGTTAGTTAGTTAGTTAGTTAGTTAGTCAGTCAGACAGGAACAACTCACACCAAAGTGCAGGCGGATCAAGATTAACGGAAACAACCGGCAGAGTTGCAGCATAAAAAATGCAGCAGTGAGACGCCGTCTAAGCCAAGAACTCGAACATTTATACAGCACTTTACCATGTGGATATCTGAGTAGGCATCACATGAGCGACCCCCTGATGATGACGACACGTGTCATCGGAACATATGTCGTGGGTTATTTATAAAGGTCAACGATAAACTTAATGGCGCACTAGTTGGTACGTGTCAGTTTGACAGAAAATGCACGGTTTTAGCAATATAAAATACACAAAATTAGGTGGAGGATGAAGCAAACAGTTCGTGCAGCCAACACGCTCAGCGTGCTGCATATAGCTGAGACCCGTGCAGCAGAATCCTAACCAAGCACAATAATTCTCAGAGAATTGTGTCACATGCGAGATATCACTCATGCGTTTTTGGACGTTTTCCATGGGCACTGATCACAGAGACACGACGTTTCGGAAGCACACTACTTTCGTCCGCAGTTGCACCTGAAGACGAAAGTATTCTGCTTTCGAAACGTCGTGTCTCTGTGATCAGTGACGTTGGAAACGTTCCAAAAACACATGAATGATACCTCGCACAATCGATCAGTTGATATTTCTAGGCTGGTAGAGAATTTCGTTGCCATTTATGGTAACCAAACGCTGAATAGGGTGAGCACAAGAATCAGCCCATCGCTAGACCGTATTCTGAGCCACTTTAATCCACTTCACATCTCAACAGCCCATTTGTCTAACAGCCGTCGTTTTATTTCAAGTATGTGACTCTGAATGCTATAAATATTAAAATTGCTTTCTTATTTGATGTGACGCCGTACAGTATGGTGCAAACGTTTAACAGAAAACTGACGTTTCCATCTCTTCTATCCTGAAGCTAAACTCCGCTGATTCCTCCAAACATTGGGACCTATCAAATTACAGAAACTCACAACACAGTAGACTATATTCTTTAACCATTTTAATATTATCCTCCCATCTTTGCCTAGGTGTAGAAAGTTCTTCTCCACCTTGACGGGTCAAGCTCGACCCTTGAAAGATGCGACCGAAACAATGGAAACCAGCTGCCAACATACGCTGGGAAACATCCCAGAAAAGCGAACGCCACATCTTTTATTTGATAACAGCAAACGGAATTCGGCGAAAGGCCTGATAACTGAACCTTTGGTCTCAGTGTTCCGAAACTGTTTCAACTTAACGAATACACAGCAGCAGTTCGTGACGCCACACAGCCAGCTGCTATTCCGCGAAATATTTGGGCGACATTCTGAATTCAGATCTGTTAGCAGAACGGACATTTGTGGCAAATAACTAATATCTTCCTTGCCTGTAGGGACACCCGGTACCACGGCCTAAATTTGAACGGACACCCCCGAACAGTACGCAAACATAAAACCCATTATTCCTTTCAAACCAGTCATATTCTAGGGAGTGACAACTGACAAATGGAAATACACAAACGCATTAAATGTGATATATTTCATCTTATTCCCATCCCCCTACGTCCTTATCCTTCGCATCCTCATTTCTTCTCCACTTTTTGCTTCGTTATCTTCTCTGCCTCTGTCTTCCTCGCCACTTTTTCATCCCTATTGTTTCTTATTTTCCTCCCTCAGGCATTTTTCTGATTGTTTTCATACTTCACTTTGTCCATTCTCGTATCAGATATTTACGTTCAATATGCACGTGCTACGCGCGCGCTCGCGTGTGTCCACAAATATAAACACGCACACACTGAGTGATTCATGACAGCATGTCTCAGCGTCATAATCTTATCCCTGACACAATTCCCAGCTAGAAATGCCATATAAACACACATACGATTCTCTAGAGTGACCGATTTATCGTCACGTAAGTGCCAAACAAATGTGAATAGGCGAACGACACTTTACACACAGTTTAAGTGCCGAATTTACAATAAATGCTTCAAATTACCAGCGCAAGCCAACATAACTTTTAGACGATCCCACAGAAAGCAAAAAGAGAGGACTGAGGTCTGGAGATCTGGGTGGCCAATAATGTTGACCACCACGACAGATCCATCAACCAGCACAGTGTTGATCGAGATACATATGCGTTGCATGACCAAAACAGAGAGACGCTCCACCGTGTTGTTCCAACGCAATCGTCCTTCCAAACATACATTTTCTAAAAAACCGCTTTGGCAGTTCGTCCTGTAGAACTTATAGACAAACTCGACCTGCAAGATGACCCTGGCAGGTCAACTGACCACTCAGCTGAATGTAAAGAATACCGCAATATGCATTTACTCAGAATCGATACTGGAAATTGGCTTCCGCCTTAAAATTGAGATACGTTTCTGCCCACAATGCAAGTTCTGTTGACCCCATAACAGGCAAACTGAGCCTCAGCACAATACCATACATCGATGTAAGTTTCGGTCGGCATTCCAGCCGTTTGACAGCGTCACCAGTTTCGTGATGCTGAAAAAGGTGTAGGTAGCATAGCTACATGCATTCCTCGCCTAACGTTCTGCATACTCCCATCCGAGGAACACGATGCTTGCAGACATACACTACTACAATATCCCACAGGCCCGTAACCCTGTGTACTTTACATTTCTGAATAGGAATAACATTGAGAATAAGCTCACGGACGTTCAGACATCAAGTAGCGAATTAGCCTGTATAATTACAACAAAATACGATAAACGATTAACAGTATATTTTATTGAGTAACACAGCAAGTAGTTACCCTCAGTGCCTGACAGGTGGAGTCAGCCATCACACGGCCTCAGCATATACATACTTTCACCTAGGCAGGAGAGACCTCTATCTACAATTTTAACGGTTCTTTACCATTAGCGCCCGCTGAATAATACCGACGCCGACAGAGACCTAAACAATTGTGCTCCAAGGATCTAAAAGAATTATATCGAGACGGCTGATCAACGTTTTCAAAAACACAGAAAATAAAACGACACGAATTATGGACTTGCTGAATTTTCCACGTTTAAAGTACGTCATAAGCGGCAGTGAGAACCAAGCAGCTTAGTTCGGTGCTACAGTAAGCCCACCCAGCTAAACACGCGGACTCTGTATTCCAAACCAAACTGTCTCCTATGAATTGACCAGGGAGGGAGTCAGCCATGCGAATCTGTAATTTGAATCTGACCTAAACGTATGAATAATAATAATAATAACAGCTGCATGCACTGATTGGTGGTGTCACTGTCACAGCACACTAATGGGACACATATCCTTGTCATCACCATACATGTTCCTATTAGCAAGCGTGACACAAATTTATACTGATGTAAGTGGACCCGTGATAGGGTTACATCCACTGTAACAACAGAAAACGCACAACCTCTTTCACGAAAGAGAATAAGAGAGATAGAAAAAAATAAAAAGCAAGGACGAAGGAAAGAGAAAATCTCAATGAAAAAAAGAAAACAAACATAAGAAGGGAGGGAGAAGAAAGAAAAAAAAATGGGACAAGAATGATACGAAAAACAGCCACGAGAAACAGTGGAAGGAGAGGTAAATGGGGAAAGAAAAAACTGCTTTACTGATCCTTCTAGACCCAACCTGGTGCAGCTCACTGTGACTGCACGTGCCAGTTACATAAACGGTATAGTTAGTGTTCATTACCGTTGCTCGTTACACGAACAGCCTCCAGTTCTAAACCCGGCCGGCAGCAGACTGCCTTTGCCGAGTGAGAAATCAATAGGACACACAGTCATTCTAGGAAACGGCAGCATAAACTTAATTTTATGCTAAGACCTGAAGTTGTAAGGCCGAACGGGTGCATAGCACCACACATTAAAGACGAAGCTTATCTGTTTTATATAAGGACCCAGTGCGTACCGCGCTGTAAACACTCTCCACTTCGGTTATAAAAACCAGACTCTTAATGTTTTATAAGGCAAAAGTTGCTGTTTGTTCTGAGATCCGTACAAAACACATAAACGCAATGTGGGCACCACGTAGAATTTTTTAATGTTAAACCTGGTCGTATGTAATGTTACCGCTAGGCTTTAAAAGGTTAAAGACGAAGCATATCTGTTTTATATAAGGACCCAGTGCGTACCGCGCTGTAAACACTCTCCACTTCAGTTATAAAAACCAGTCTCTTAATGTTTTATAAGGCAAAAGTTGCTGTTTGTTCTGAGATCCGTACAAAACACATAAACGCAATGTGGGCACCACGTAGAATTTTTTAATGTTAAACCTGTTGGTACTCAAAGTTACCGCTAGGCTTTAAAAGGTTAATCCTCGACACCAAACGGACGTGAGTAGCCAGCGTCACACTCAGGCCGTTTTAACCCCACAGAAATAACTCCAGAAGGCTGGATCAGTCCCAGACCCCCTCTGCACTAAGTGAATTCCGACTTCACGATTGTAACACCCCATAGCCATTATAGTGGATGAGCCACCAGCGAATTATCAGGATAGTACCTTACAATAGGCCACGTCCAGTCCCTTCCACATTCTTCCCACTCCACCAATCACAATGCTCCTTCCGATCGATCGAGTTAAGAGTCAGTCCTTAAATCCCTGAGGAGGGAAATCTGGTCTAAGCCATTACATTGATTCCCTTCCTGCAGTACACGCTAGGCTGTCTCTGTCATAGCCAACGACAAAGTTATGATAGAAATTCTGTCATTTTTAATGTCGCTACATGCCCTTTGAAATCGTCAAAGCTTCGTTAAATGAACACAGAAAGTACTCTAACAACCAGTGGTAAGTTCGTTTATTCCTGTTAGCACTGCACACACGCTGTGCGGTCCCTCTCAAAGAGCCAGTAAGTTCAGAGCGTCCCTGGGGCCAGGAATCCGCGGAGCATGAGACTGGCTAGCCATCACATACCTTGTGTAAACATTAGCTTACTCTTGCAGTTTACGACAATGTCACTTCCGGTGCACTTGTCCGTTAATTGTCAGTGCGGAGCTGTATAAGCCAAAGTCGGCATTATGAGCCATAAACACTACCGTTACGACCCCAGCGTTAGCCCACGGTCTTTCACAGTCCGCTGGCCAATATGACTTTACGCTACGGGTGGGCAGTTACATTAACTGGGAGATTTGATGTGGATATTCAGAAGGAACTGTGGCCGCGGTGGCGCAGTTATTTGAGGCACTGCGTTACAAACCGGCAGGTCGCGGGTTCGATTCCCGATGGTGTCAGTGGATTTTTTTTTTTTCATTGACATAATCCTGTCGGTCGCACTATGGCCCTGCGGTCGACTCAGCCTCTAACAGAAATGAGTACCAGGAATATTTCCTGGGGGGTAAACGCGGCCGGTGCGTTGGGCTGACAACCTTACCACCTTCATGAGCCGATTGTCTAGAAATCTGGGAGCCTCGACCTCCTGGAACCCTGTGGGACTGTCCAGGCCTGTAGTGGGACTGCTTTACCTTTTTTGTTTAGAAGTAACACCAAATATTTTAAAGCAGCTGTCAGTTATTCGCGTAAAAATAACACAACGTAATCATTCAACAGGACGCAACGTCCTAATTCTAAAAGACAGTGTACGTGTATCAGGACAAGTCATGAACGGAGTATGAAAAGCGACACCGCTGGACAGTCTCGTGCCCCACGTGCGTGTGTGTGGTACAGCCTGGTCAGAGAGTAAAATTACAGGCTGTAATGCTTTGCAAATGAAACTTGCATTTCAGTCTAAAAATCCAGTATTATTATCATCATCATCATTGCCATCAGTAGGGACGGTCTATATTCAACTGTAGGTCGGTTTTGATTAATGATTTGTGACCACGGTTCAGGGTATAGGGACTTTATCCCAGTATTTTTACATTGCTTTTTCCTGCAACATCGTTTTCTTTTGTCTATTTCGTGTTTTGTTTTGACCATTTGGGAGACCCAGGCGTAGATGGGAGGATAATATTAAAATAGATCTTTAAGACGTGGGATGGGGACATGGACTGGATTGAGCTGGCTCAGGATAAGGAAAGGTGGCGCGCTCTTGTGAATGCGGTAATGAACCTTCGGGTTCCACAAAATGCGGGGAATTTCTTGATTAGCTGAGAAACTGTTAGCTTCTCAAGAAGGCCTTTGCTACATGGAGTTGGTCGGTCGGTCGGTCGGTTGGTTCGTTGGTTGGTTGGTTGGCTGGCTGGTTGGTTGGTTAGTTAGTTAGTTAGTTAGTTAGTTAGTTAGTGTTTTGTGAATTTATATTGTTTTGTGCTGTATTTGTGTTTTTGTGCTGGCTTCATAATTGGCCCCTGTGCTGTTCAGACTGCACACTAATACGAGCAAATACCCACTGAATTAAATTGAGTTGAACCATTATCATTATTGTTATCATTACAATAAAATACAGGGTAATGATCCGTACGTGATGCTTTGGCCTCGAAAAATAATAATTATAATGGAAACGTCTAAATACGCAAGTTTTTCGTCTTGGAGACACAACCCCACAAAAACTGTGGGGTTGCTTCCACGTCCGAACTGAGATACGAGATGTACAAACGTCTACTGCCGCCTATCTCGCTCGGGGAACACACACGTTTGGTGACAAGCCACACTGCATAATGCACGAACCAGCTGGTTACACCGTGCCTAGGAAAAAGCAAACGCGAACAGCATGCTGGGAGTTACGCCTTGCTGGAGTTCACATCGAGTTCTAGCGTCACATTCCGGGGTTGTACTGGCGCCTATAAGAATCCTACATTAACCTTTTAAAGCCTAGCGGTAACTTTACGTACCGCCAGGTTTAACATTAAAAAATTCTACGTGGTGCCCACATTGCGTTTATGTGTTTTGTACGGATCTCAGAACAAACAGCAACTTTTGTCTTATAAAACATTAAGAGATTGCTTTTTATAACCGAAGTGGAGAGTGTTTACAGCGCGGTACGCACTGAGTCCATATATAAAACACATACGCTTCGTCTTTAACCTTCTAAATCCTAGCGGTAACTTTACATACCACCAGGTTTAACATTAAACAATTCTACGTGGTGCCCACATTGCGTTTATGTGTTTTGTACGGATCTCAGAACAAACAGCAACTTTTGTCTTATAAAACATTAAGAGATTGCTTTTTATAACCGAAGTGGAGAGTGTTTACAGCGCGGTACGCACGGAGTCCATATATAAAACACATACGCTTCGTCTTTAACCTTCTAAATCCTAGCGGTAACTTTACATACCACCAGGTTTAACATTAAACAATTCTACGTGGTGCCCACATTGCGTTTATGTGTTTTGTACGGATCTCAGAACAAACAGCAACTTTTGCCTTATAAAACATTAAGAGACTGGTTTTTATAACCGAAGTGGAGAGTGTTTACAGCGCGGTACGCACTGAGTCCTTATATAAAACAGATACGCTCCGTCTTTAAAGGGTTAACACGCCCATGCTCGAACTCAGTGCCAAATTTCGAGCAAATCTTGAGCAATATCCTCCGGACAAAATTCAAAAGCACCCCTGCTAGGATAAGAGGAAAACGCATCGTTTAGGGAAATCTAAAAGGGAAGCCGTTGCTAGGAAACGTAGAAGCTCCGATCGGGGAAAATCCATCCCTCCGAGACAATCCATCGCTCGATGATGGAGCCACCGTCGGATAGGAGGGCAACACACGTTACTGTCCCACACACTGCACTACTGATTTTCCTGCAAAAACGTGCTACCTGTGGATGATAACTGGAGTACTGCCATTAATGTTGCTGTTACCACCGTTTTTATTACATCGCATTAAAACACTTGTGAGGCGTGTTTCTTGTATTGGTTACAAGGTTGCTGTTAGCGCGGGCATGTGCACCAGTTCTCTAGCAATAACGTACAAACCAACATACGCCTATGGTTCAGCCTCGGCACGGTGGGTCTACTGAATTCTGTGAAGCTTCTCTGATCGTTAATTAAGTTACTCCTAACTTCACCTTCACGTATACTTAACTGCCTTTTACCACTTTTTGTAAATGTTTTATACACGCCATTTCTACTGCCATACGTAAGTTTCAACTGCCTTAATAAATTTTAACTTAATTTAAGTGACTACCTGAACACCCGATAATTCACTGACATCTTTACAAAATATTAATGAAACTGCTTGAATCTCATGTATCCCTTATCCGAGCTGTATGTCCGCTGTATCCCTTATACGACCTGTATGTCCGCTGTATCCCTTATACGACCAGTATGTCCGCTGTATCCCTTATACGAGCTGTATGTCCGCTGTATCCGTGATGCGACCTGTATGTCCGCTGTATCCCTGATGCGACCTGTATGTCCGCTGTATCCGTGATGCGACCTGTATGTCCGCTGTATCCGTGATGCGACCTGTATGTCCGCTGTATCCCTGATGCGACCAGTATGTCCGCTGTACCCTTTATACGACATGTGTGTCGGTTGTATCCCTTATACGAGCTGCATGTCCGCTGTATGGAACCCCCCCCCCCCCATCTTCACCTTCGGTAACAGAACAAGACAAGTTCATATCCCGAATACAAACACATAACGCTGAGCCAGATGTCTAGGCCTGCCAACTCCGGAACGTTATTTCCTTACAGTCTGCCTTAAAACGAGTGTGATGCTGCTTCGTATTAAGTAGATCCCAGGTTCAAATTTCGATCAGAAAACAGGCGTCTCTGACTGAGGCACTACACTTCTAGAGCACTCGTTCTTTTGGTGCACATAAATCTTAAATTGCGGCACAATGTCAAGAAAACGCAGAGCAGTGACGCATTCTACGTTTCAGCCGGCTTTTCCACTTTTAACATAACACATACTGTAAGCTTTATACGTACCCTAGCAAGAAAATTAGAGTCGATCACTATAATGGAGACGGGATAGCTCAGTCGGTATAGCGACTCGCTACTGGCTGGACGGTCCGGGGATCGAATCCCGGTGGGGGCGAGATTTTCCGCAGCCGTCCAGACCGGCCCTGGGGCCCACCCAGCCTCCTGTACAATGGGTACCGGGTCTCTTTCCCGGGGGTAAAGCGGTCGGGGCGTAGGGCTAGCCATCCCATCCCCTCCTCGTGCCGAGGTTCACGAACGGGTAGAGCTATACCTCTACTACCCCTCTTGGGCCCTCAGGGCCTGTTATAGGGTGAACCTTTACTTCTACCTCTATAACGGAGACTGTCCGTGCTCTCTGTCAGGTACGAACTGAGGCCAAAGAAACAGTTCATCTGAGCATAACACAGTCAACTCTTTTTTCGGCCTCAGCTTATACATCATACGGAACACGATCTGTTCACATTACAAGACAAGTAACGAGAAGATATTATAAATGAACATAGATCGCCGTATAAAGTGTCAAATTTTGTTCCATTTTAACAAAAATTGGATGTATCCATAAATTTTATTAAGTGTCTCAAATACAACATTTCATGAAAATTCGCTAGGTATGAGCTGCAGCGTTCCATTCGGACAGACTGGCAGGCAGACATAAAGAACCTAGTACTCGCTTTTTGCAGCTGCTTTACAAACACGCCTAAACGCCTCAAAAATGTCGTTTTTCATTTTAGTAAGTCTACATGGCAGTTCACGACGAGAAACATAAAGTACACAAACAGAGGCGCAACTATTTGCTGTCAGTTATATTATTATAGGCGTAACACAAAGATGAGAAGCAGCCAAAGATTTACTGGCACCAGCTGTGCACCACACTGATATTACTTGTCGAAAGATACTGCATCGATCGAAGCCTGGTTTACGGCTTGGATATGCGGGTCAGGCGACAAGAAGACGCAAGACGGAGTACTAAACATTCCACGCACGACTTAATTTAGAATATGAACTATTTCCCTCGCACGTTACTAATCTGCCGATCCCAGTGGCCGCGCGGTCTAAGGCGTAGGTCTGCGGCCGAGCGCTTGCTGGGATCGTGGGTTCGAATCCCACCGGGAGCATGAATTTTTTTTCTCTTGTACGGTGTTTGTATTGTCAGGTAGAGGTCTCTGCGACGAGGCCGATCCCTCGTCCAGAGGAGTCCTACCGACTGTGGTGTGTGTCTGAGTGTGATCAAGTGAAAATAAACAACCTCGACACCTACTGTGAATGGGTAGAAGAGGGAAGGGCTGCGAAACGGAACAAATGGTAGTAATTTACGGTGACTAAAACCAAAAATTTACGACAAAGGAATCTGATGTAATAAAATCATGGACAATGCCCGGCTCATTGAACATTTAGAGCGCAGAGGGAGTTGGTTTGTACTTTCGACGCATTAAATGTCAGTTACCTTTCGAAAAAAAAACAAGTTACGATGGGTATACGTAACTCTGTGTGTGTGTGTGTGTGTGTGTGTGTGTGTGTGTGTGTGTGTGTGTTTTCAACTTTTGAACAAACTGGCCAGCTTTTAGGATATCTGATACAGACGCCATCCAAATCGAATAGTTCTCAGACATTCGCAACTAAAAGTTGCAAAAAATACAACGACTAGCTTCGCTATATCTATCAAAGGGCAAAGAGTAGAAGAATAATGGTCACTTGGTTACCCATTTGGAAAATCTAAAGGAAACATCTCACTTGTAACACAAGGGTGTAAAGAGAAGGATAATATTAAAGTGCATCTTACAGAATTAAGACTAATCCAGGCGCGGGCCTTCTGAACAAGGTATCGCACATATATGTTCCATAAATAAACGTAAATTTCTTAATAAAGTCATCTACACTAGCGATGCGTTTCGTACGCACGAATGGCTACACGGATCAAGGGCTGTCGACTTGTGCTTCTCTTCACCCTTAACTACCTCCCTTTTGCAACAACACAACGAATATCGACGCTAACAAATTTATTATTTTTATTATCATTTGATTATTATATTATCCTATTTACTGGGAATATTTATTCAACTTCGCTTGCAACAGCTCAGCGTATATATATATATATATGGGTGTGTGTGTATGTATGTATATGTGTATATATATGTACGTATGTGTGTGTGTGTGTGTGTGTGTGTGTGTGTGTCTGTGTGTGTGTGTATATATATATATATATATAGCTTCGAAAGACAGAATTAACGCTTACATGGAAATGACTGGCAGGAAGCGGTCGTGGTCTAACTTAAAGAATCATTATGGCAACTGCATGAAGCGGCTAAAGAAAACCATGACAACGCCTAATTACAGAGACCCAGCCTGCTGCTCGGGTTTCAAATCTGGGACCTCCAAACTGCGAAACAGAAATGCTGACCAGCAAACTGCGGCATATGTACGTGCGGACTTCACAGCTACACATATAAAGGATAAGGGGTGCATTTTATTGGCGCGGGATGTGGTCCAACGGCGGCCTTTTGTGCACACAGTAATTAATATCGCGAATACACAACAGGCAAGGAGTTCACTGACAAGTGGTTTCAACTTGATATTCCCTTCTCTTTCCGAAATATTCTGAGAACTTCCAGCCGTAACTAAACCACACATGCAAAGGACGGGCCACACTCCGTACCTGACCACCTTCCGCCTATGCAATTTTGACCCTCGAGGCACAGACTATTCGGCTGCGGCGTGTCAGTACTTTCATGCACCCCATGTTCAGGAAGTAAAAACAAACGCAACCGCCCGTATTCTGCCATTCCCTTTGTTTTTAATATCCGTGACTGATGTAATAATGAACGCCAGTAGGACACAATACATTAACCTTTTAAAGCCTAGCGGTAACTTTACATACCACCAGGTTTAACATTAAAACATTCTACGTGGTGCCCACATTGCGTTTATGTGTTTTGTACGGATCTCAGAACAAACAGCAACTTTTGCCTTATAAAACATTAAGAGACTGGCTTTTATAACCGAAGTGGAGAGTGTTTACAGCGCGGTATGCACTGAGTCCTTATATAAAACAGATACGCTTCGTGTTTAAAACGTTAATTGATGATATGATAAAGGATGCATCGTGGCATTTGTAGGATGGTTAGGTGCTGCATCCGATGAGCTGAATCACTGGTGAAAACGAACACCAATCTGGGTAATTTCAGGCTGGTGTTTAGGTGGTAAGGATGAACGTTAACAGCAGCTGAAATGTTGACATGTTCAAATTTATAGGCCGGTACCGTTCACTGCATGCACTTCGTCGCTTGTGACATCAGCCCACACTCGCAATAAGCAGGCGGTATATTTCGGAGCACTTTACTGTGAAAGACTACACACCGACATCACAGAACGACAAGACAACAAGAATTTTGTGTAAGCAACAGAACTGAAAACATTAAATGCTGGTACGAATAATTGCTCGCAATATTTAACATGCAACTGTTTTTAAAAATCCGAAATAAATGTTCAAATTCGTGTAATTCAGGCCACGGGCGTCTAATTTCTTCCAATATGTATAAATCGTACGCCTACTGTTCCCCAGAAACAAATTATTGTGTAATTCTAATGCAACATCTGTGCCTTCACTGTACCGGGTACCAAGAACACAGTGTTAACGAACGCTGTCCAGTGACTCGTAACTTACGACAGGCACGCGTGTCACAACAACAACAACAACAACAACAACAACAACCCGTTATATCAGCACAGTTTCCACGACACCGTTTCTTCATTTTCACATTTTGAATCAAATCCTGTACATATTCTCCCCATTGAATTAGTGTAGGCACATTGCATGGTGTGGGTGAACAGCCAATACGTGTACTGTAATTTGTACTGTTCCGTTTATGTATGTGTTATTGTATTGTGGTGTCTGTACTGGTGTAAGACTCTGCTGCCACCGGGTGAAAACCCAATTGCAGTCAGAAATAATAATCATAATAAACAAAGCAACAAACCTTGCCCACATCCGATAAACGTTATTTTATTCAGCTGTTAGCTTTCCCTTTTTCGATAAAGTTGCTGTTAAAATCCTAATTTTTTCTTCCTGCGTTTAGGTCCCGAATTGGCGGCCATAGCCAGTGTCTTGTGGTGTGATGTGGTGTGGTGTGGTGTGGTGTGCTGTGCTGTGCTGTGCTGTGGTGTGGTGTGGTGTGCTGTGCTGTGGTGTGGTGTGCTGTGGAGTGGTGTGGTGTGGTGTGGTGTGGTGTGCTGTGGTGTCCCAGCTAGAACCACGCTACATGCAGACAATGCCTTTATCAGTAGGTCAGAATGCGTCTTTATTGGAGCTTGGCGGTAGTGGAACGCTTTGTTCAACGGAAAGATTAGCGTTCTGCACTAACACAATGACTGACTGGTCACGCTTGGGTTTTTTTTCTGTTTCTGAATGATCAGACGATCAGGAGTTCAATATATTTATCTGATAGGTCAGGTTGACTCACGAAGGCCTCTCCGAGATTTTAACGCACACTGACCTGGCTACCTGCGACCTTTACAGGGCGCGGGTTGGGTGGCAACATGACGTGACGAGTCATCACCACGTACAGCCGTCAACCAACGGTCAGTCTTACTTGCGTAAACACAGAAACCAAGCTGCCTGAACGACAATTGCTAGTGTTCAGCCGTTTGAAACAAGCAGCTATGCTGCTAACAGAAGGATTTCGCGTTTGGAACTAAACTTTGCCTCGCCTCTGGCGGCACAGGACCGATTGATAATACTGAATTCTGTAAATAACATCCAATCAGGAATAATCTTACAGTGGCAAGTCCTGGATTCGAATTGGGACATGCCCTGTTCACAAAAGACTACCCCGTTGTGTTACTTCACTTAATGATGTGGTTATAATTAATACAGTACAACTATATTCATTTAAAACAATGTCTTTGTTTCTATAAAATGGCTATAGGTTTCGACTCGCCTTGGGTCATCATCAGGCCTGTAAAATGTACAAAAATTAGATGTATTAATTGTACTAATTATATTCATATATTTTATGCCGACGCCAGTGGCCGCGCGGTCTAAGGCGTACGTCTGCGGCCGAGCGCTTGCTGGGATCGTGGGTTCGAATCCCACCGGGGGCATGGATTTTTTTTTCTCTTGTACAGTGTTTGTGTTGTCAGGTAGAGGTCTCTGCGACGGGCCGATCCCTCGTCCAGAGGGGTCCTACCGCCTGTGGTGTGTGTCTGAGTGTGATCAAGTGAAAATAAACAACCTTGACACCTGCTGTGAACAAGTGGCTAGAAGTGGGAAGGACTGCGATTTATATATTTTACACTGCATTACGTATTTTAGAAAAATGTATTAAAATTCAGATCTGGATTCTAATGCAGTTACTAAAACGGTAATAACAAAATATACTAAGGATGAGATCTCCATCCATGAAATGGCAATGACGGTTGTACAAATGACCTTTCCTTATACATTTGCATATACAGATGTACGTCAACAGCCAGAGTTGCTTGGCAGTAGTTACGAAGAGGAGAAGAAACTCGGTGACCCGTATGATCGAATCGGTATTGTAGCAACCAGTCCATAGCATATGTCCAGCAGCGGCGTTTAGTGCACGCAATTACTCAGTGAGGTTTAACAAGAGTTGGACGTGTGTGGGAATCGTTCCATCAGCACACTTTATGCCCCTCATTCAACAGCGATAGAGTCTAGTGACAAATGCAAAAAAAACTCCTCTGCACTTTCTCTCCAAGCCCCACCCAAATGCTGCCCTACCATCTTCCTCTCGGTCTTCTAAGTGGGCAGTTTCCAACAAATTTCCGCAACAAAAATTCCACATACAGACGTGTTACTTGTTTTCATTACCAACACCTGCAATGTTCAGTGTCCTAACGACAATCCGTATGTAAGAGCCTAGTTTACAAAGTTTTACTTACTACTGACAGCATCACCAAACGACGCTGCTGTTACCCCAAGACCATGCAGCGTCGAATGGCACAATGATAATGAATGACGAAATGAAAAGCGTGTCAAATGAAGGCGTCGTGGCATAATCACAGATACAAGTCCGTATCATGGCATTAGCTTGGATAAAACAAGGACAAAACCGCCTTCCAAAACAAAAATCAACTGAGGCTACTCGGTGTTAAGATCGATACTCGGTGTTAAGATCGATACTCGAAGCGAACGCCTCCCGAATATAAAACATGAGCTTCCCCGCGCTTCGGCCAATCAGCTGGGTTAATACTGCTTAAGGTATTTGCCTTAGCACTTTCAGTCGCTGTATTCTGTCGTCCTTCCTGAAAAGTACAAAACCGCGTTTCATACTCAAAAACTAGTAACACTGTTTTGCACGATGCTGATGTTCAGCATTTTGTACAAGCACACGCGACGATAAGAGTTTTGGTCATTTATAATAACAAACGGGCCGCGGTGGCGCAGTTGGTTGAGGCACTGCGCTACAAACCGGCAGGTCGCGGGTTAGATTCCCGATGGTGTCATTGGAATTTTTCATTGACATAATCCTGTCGGTCGCACTGTGGCCCTGGGGTCGACTCAGCCTCTAACAGAAATGAGTACCAGGAATATTTCCTGGGGGGTAAACGCGGCCGATGCGTAGGGCTGACAACCTTACCACCTCCATGTGCCGACTGTCTAGAAATCTGGGAGCCTCGACCTCCTGGAACCCTAAGGGCCTGTCCAGCCCTGTAATGGGACTGCTTTACCTTTTATAATAACAAACGTTCCTGGCTTTGCTCTTCTCCTGTCTGCACGTTAACTTCCTTCCTATTAGTGCTTTTCCCAGAAATTAAATACGTCCGTGATAAACCATCCACATCCGCTGGGCATGTTCACGATATCGGCGCAAGTGTTCGCGCAGAAAGGTGTGTGGTGTGTGTCCTGTGCGACTGAAACAGAAACAACTGAAGAAGCGCCTTCGAGGTCCACCATTTCAGCTGATGAGGACGTTGAACAGAAGGTCAAAAGATGGCCACGTCTGGAGGACGCATCGCTTAATTCCTAAAGCTTCGACTCTTTTTTCAGGTGACATAAAAGAATGTCTTCAGCATATAAGGCAACTACGTTGCAATACAGACTACATTTGTTCCGACATCATACTGTAGCTTGTCGACATTTTAATTAAAAGAAAATTGGGAACCTTGAGTTCTGACTTCCCCTCGTAGCTCCGGTGGTTGGTTAGACGCAGGCTTGCTCATCCGCGGACAATCGGCTTCAAAACGGACGGACCACGTCAAAATCGATGCGAACAAAGCGGTATTGAAGCAGATTTCTCTCTGACCGTTTCACCCTGACAAACACCATTCCACCATTGTTACATATGCATATCACAGCCACCTGAAGTGTGGGATAGACATGAGCAGGCATCACACCCTCGGTCTCTAACTTGACAGCCTCAGCTCTAACCGTCACTTCACAGTTCCCAGGTATTAACCTTTTAAAGCCTAGCGGTAACTTTACATACGACCAGGTTTAATATTAAAAAATTCTACGTGGTGCCCACATTGCGTTTATGTGTTTTGTACGGATCTCAGAACAAACAGCAACTTTTGCCTTATAAAACATTAAGAGACTGGTTTTTATAACCGAAGTGGAGAGTGTTTACAGCGCGGTACGCACTGAATCCTTATATAAAACAGACGCGCTTAGTTTTTAAAGGGTTAAAATTATCATCTCCACGGTTCCCTTCCCAGTTTTGGTGTTATGTCACATGCATCAAATACTTACTTGTCTCCAAGTTAACTTCTCAATGAATTTATTTACTGGCGTGCAGGAGACTTTGTGGGTAATTTTTGTGGTATTCGGATGAATATATGGATCGCAATTAGTTTAGACGTGAGCAGTGACTGTATGAATAACAACAGCTAATATGGCGCCAGCATTCCCCATGTGCACAGCAAACACGATAATGTGTTTTCTTACCCTTAGTGTGACGGTCGTTACAGACAGACACACACCGCTTCTATTGATCTCTGCACCAAGTAAGCATTCTTAACCTACTCCAGCACAAACATCAGAACGCGGCTTAATAAGCTCCACGTTTTAATCACGGCGTAGCAACAGACTTAACTGCTGTTCTTACACCCCCTAACTGCAGTTCGTATTTCAACCTATTCAACGGGCGGGAGTCCTAGACAGCGTTGTCAAAACGGTTCTTATTTCAGTGGTACCCTGTTTGCCTTCGATCTGTATACCTATTGCGGGGGTCGCGGTGGCGCAGTTGGTTGAGGCACTGCGGAAGGTCGCGGGTTCGATTCCCGATGGTGTCATTGGAATTTTTCATTGACATAATCCTTCCGGCCGCACGGTGGCCCTGAAGTCGAGTACCAGAAATATTTCCTGGGGGGTAAACGCGGTAAACCACCTTCAAGTGCCGAGTGCCTAGAAATCAGGCAGCCTCGACCTCCTGGTACCCTCAGGGCCTGCCCAGGCCTGTAATGGGACTGCTTTAACTGCAGCGAACTCACTGTTGACATTTGAGACATTTCGCGTTTAGCCTTCTTCCCTCGTCAAACACGCAAAAAAACAGACCCACGATGTGCGTGTGTGTTTCACCTCGTTTCACCTTTCGAACCAGATGACCGATTCAAATAAAATATGAGCATTATAGCACTCTAGAATACTCAAACGCTGTACGTGTTTGATTTCATTCAATCAGCAGTAGCGCAGTCGGGATAGTGACTGATCCGGGCTAGATCGTCCGGGTTTCGAATCCCAATACAGGCAAAAGAATTTTCACTTCTACAAAACGTTCGGAGCGGCTCTGCGGCCCACACAGCCTCTTATTTAATGGGAACCGCGGTTCGTTCCCGGTGTAAAGCGAAGTTAGGAATGAGTGGAGCTTCACCTCTGCTCCCCCACGTGCCTTCATTGCGTGAACAGTGAAATCTGTACCTTTAATTTTCAGTATTAATAACATGACGGACGTGCAACTTTGTGATGCAGGAGCATTACTCAGTGCTACGTTCTAATGATGTGTGTCAATACAGCCTGGGAAAAAGTAAGGTGACAATATGGCAGCACTGCGAACAAGTCTTTTTAGCGCTGGGTTTTATGACAATAACTAAGGAAGCACTGGAGAAAGCAAAGTGAAATATGGTTACAGACACCCAACATAAACATCACTACACACAATTTAAGACAGTTCTTAAGTCAACAATACTACAAACACGGAGACGATCTAAAACTATGAGGTTGCATCGACACGGTCATTGCATACACAATGCGTACTTAAGTAAAAGACTGCCTACGAATGAAATAAGACAACACATATTAACGCTAACAGATCCGTAGCACTTGAAACCTGCGCAACAGAAAACAACGCTTGGAGTTCAGTTCAAGTCATCGCGTCAAAAATCTTCATGCCGTTTGTCCATTCGCAATATCCAGTAGAGCAGAGAAAAACCTCATCTGTGTTGAAGACACAAGTCTAATGGCCTATGACGCCGTGCAATTGGTATATAATCACAGAAGCTTCGGAGGAGATTTATACCTCCACCTTCAGAGTCCACATAGTTCGAGCAATCGTTTGTGCTACTTTTCGTCGTGCGCTGGGTTATGATAGCGTGTGCTGTTGTTACGGTGGGTAGAGCAGTGCCACAGGAGATGTCTGTCGAAGACCAGTGTTGACGGAGGCAGTAATGTTGCCCGAAAAGTTGGTACCAACCTACCAGACTATACGGTATCATACCTCACACGACCACAGTACGAACCTACACCACTGTTACGACCCCAAATCTTAGGTACGCATGGGCCATCATATGAGGTATTTCCAGTGTTTTTGGTGTCCCTTCTCTTAAACACATACTTCCTCGCCCTACTGCAGAGTTCCCTCTCTTAAACACATACTTCGTCGGCCAATTGCAGAGTTCCTTCTCTTAAACACATACTTCCTCGGAGTACTGCAGAGTTCCTTCTCTTAAACACATACTTCCTCGGCCTACTGCAGACTTTCTTCTCTTAAATACATACTCCCTCAGCCTACTGCAGAGTTCCTTCTCTTAAATACATACTCCCTCGGCCTACTGCAGACTTCCCTCTCTTAAACACATACTTCCTCGGTATATTGCAGAGTTCCTTCTCTTAAACACATACTTCCTCGGCGTACTGCAGACTTTCTTCTCTTAAATACATACTCCCTCAGCCTACTGCAGAGTTCCCTCTCTTATACACATACTTCGTCAGCCTACTGAAGGGTTCCTTCTCTTAAACACATACTTCCTCGGCCTACTGCAGAGTTCCTTCTCTTAAATACATACTCCCTCGGCCTACTGCAGAGTTCCTTCCCTTAAACACATACTTCCTCGGCCTACTGCAGAGTTCCTTCTCTTAAATTATAGTCCCTCAGCCTACTCAAGAGTTCCCTCTCTTAAACACATACTTCTTCGGCCTATTGCAGAGTTCCTTCTCTTAAATTATACTCCCTCAGCCTACTCCAGAGTTCCCTCTCTTAAACACATACTTCTTCGGCCTATTGCAGAGTTCCTTCTCCTGTGCCTATACAGGCCCTATTGCGTATTCTCTTTTCTCTAACAGCGATTACCGAAAACACTCGTAATCATATGATTTATTTCACTACGTCACTTTAATTCCACATCCGTATCACTTCTGCAGTCCTCTCAAACCAATTAAAGGCATCCCTAACTGGTATTGCACAACATTCTACTGTATGCGCTTCCAGTATCAAACTTCAACGAAACGAAGGCTTCCGGAGATGCCTACAAACACAGCCTTCCTTACATCGCTTCATTTAGTGCGCTTTGCGAAAACATCGCCTAACGACCAATAAATTTGCATTGAAATGCTAAAACTGTTTACATTGATAGCATGCAAAGCAATCCATTGTGTATATTAAAATCTTCCCCAGGTCATCCTTTCAAGCAAAAATGCAAGACACATTTACTAGCTTACAAAATGTTTTTAATTTTAGATAAAAATGTATAATCGACTCCTACAGCCACATGGCGCAACAAAGAGCAGGCAGCAGGTGGCCAATGCGCCAGAATGTTCATCCCGGCGCGCACGTCTGCTGTTAAGTATTCCTATCTAAAATGAACAGGTTTTACTCCGAGCCTGATATATAACCATCTTCCTTCTCTAGGTTCCAGATTCCAGCTTCTCCAAAGCGACCACATCTGGCCCATTTCTCTCTGTCTTCCAGACACAAGTTCTCATGATGCTTTGGCTCCACCGCTTTAGGGATCATCCCTGCTTGCTCTTACCCACTTACCTGCTCATTTATTCTGACAATTGTGAATATCTTTCACCACATTTGTTGCTCTGATTTCTTGCATCGTCATTTCTACTCACCAGGTCCAGGCTAATGTCATACATTTCTACTCACCAGGTCCAGGCTAATGTCACACATTTCTACTCACCAGGTCCAGGCTAATGTCATACATTTAACAAGCACATCCAATGAGCTTCTCAAGAGTCGCAGGTCTTCTGTGATGTTACGCCGTGTCGTTTAACAGTTACGGATGTTTCAACGGATCGTTGTCAGGGTCACTGAGACCGGGTTCGGCCGCCCTCCCTACCCCAGCAAGGGTGAACCGCCTAATAATCTTTAAGCTAAATCGAAAGGACTGACAGTTGCAGGGTGACTCTGGCTCGGTCTGGGCCCCGGGTCCCGGTAATTTGTATCGGCTTCCGCCGTCTGTCGGCACTGACCGTAGTGCCATCATCCAGGACACAGAGCGTAACATCCCAGAAGCAACACCGCTGTCAAACCCTCAAACCTTGTAATCGCATTTATCCTTTCTTATTGTCATTACTACTACAGTTACAGGCCCAGCGCAGGTTACCGCACATGTTCATTTAATGAGCTTTATACTGTTTTCACCGTGCATTTTTCAGTATATAAACAAAATCACCAACCAGTGCACTTTTATTAACAACCATTACTTCCCGACACATGTTTCGGCGTCTAATGTCGCCACCACCAGGGGATACTCACTGTGAACAACGCTGGACGTCCGTATGGTTTATAACAGAAGCCTTGAGTTAACCAGTTCACATTAACACTTTGGGGAGCGCTGGTTCCAACAGCAGTGTATATATAAAAACACATAACCCACACTGGATAAAATGCTTAAAATATGTAAAGTCATGTGTGCTTGTCCTTAAAATTTATTTAAAATTTCAATTGTAAGGTAAAGGTAAAGGTTCACCCTATAACAGGCCCTGAGGGCCCAAGAGGAGGAGTAGAGGTATAGCTCTACCCGTTCGTGAGCCTCGGCACGAGGAGGGGATGGGATGGCTAGCCCCACGCCCCGGCCGTTTTACCCCCGGGAAAGAGACCCGGTATTAATTGTACAGGAGGCTGGGTGGGTCCCAGGGCCGGTCTGGACGGCTGCGGAAAATCTCGCCTCCACCGGGATTCGATCCCCGGACCGTCCAGCCAGTAGCGAGTCGCTATACCGACTGAGCTATCCCGGCCCGCAAAATTTCAATTGTAGATAATTTTGAAATAGTCGAAGTGTGTAGAATTACGATCACATGACGTCATATGAAATTGTGTCGGCAGGTGTTACAGGTGCCCGGTGTCGTATCCATAAGACGTGTAGTTGGATATGAAGGTGGTGCCCTGTGGCATTGATCAGTGTGTGTTCAGCCGACTGTGTGTCGCTGGGTCTGCTGTGGTACTCAGTGTCTACCCCGCCATTCCCAAAATGCATTAGCTTGCCTACATCTCAATGTTACTTTGCGAATATACCGATCTCCTGCCTCCATCCAGGCCAAAAATCTTTAATGTCGTTCACCAAATTTGACGACTTACATTCTCGAATCAGCTACGTTACTGACATTACTACCTCGAGACAGAAAACTTCCCTTTATGAAGACTGCATCAATTCTGTCTCCGTGTTAGACATTTTATACACAAATTACTCCTTCCTCGGTGTACTAAACATTTTTTTACTGCACAGTGCTATTGGGAGAGACATACGCCAGTACAAAATGCAAGAGTATGAAAAAATTGAAGGCGGAATGCATCACAATGACAGCAGAGACGTGTCTCAGTTCAAGGACACACGCACGCACGCACGCACGCACACACAAAATCAAGTCCATTGCGATTCGCGTATCTCGCGTTCACTTCTTACAAACACAAGCAGTTACACTGCTAATTTAACCACACTGCACAGATCCCACTTATTTGTCTTTGTATATGTTTAAATATTAACCCCTCTTAATTTTTTATTAATATTAACTAATCAACTTTAGGTTAATTGTAATTGTATTTGTATGTGTATTTATATGTGTATTGTATTTGTATTTGTATTGTAATTGTATTTATTGTGTGCAGTATGTGTCCTTTATTGTTTTTGTAATTTTGTATGCTGTGTTTTGTTTGAATGCCTTATGTTATATTGTTTGCATGTGTATTGTATTTGTAATTGTATTTCTATTGTAATCGTATTTATTGTGTGCAGTATGTGTCCTTTATTGTTTTTGTAATTTTGTGTGCTGTGTTTTGTTTGAATGCGGTATGTTATATTGTGTCATGTGTGTTATTTTGTGTGTTGTGTCTTATTGCAGTACCGCTGCCACCGGGTACAGACCCATTTGCAGTCAAAATAAATAAATAATAATAATAATAATAATAATTGTACATAAAACTGCGTAGACCCAGTGGAAATATGTATTTCCTGCTGTGTACCAACTGTTGCCTATGAACCACTCTTTCCTTTAGGAAAGATATAATTTAAAATTAATATCTAACCCGTCATATGTACGCTTACACATCAAAATAATATTCGCCCTACGTTTAATGTGGACACCAAAATGTTTCATCTATGCATGCCATAAAGGCAGATACAGGCAAGGAGCCGTAACTGCTAGGTGTAGACAGATGTCTAGCTTCACAGCACGACTACTGTACTCCCGTAATGCGTCAGCGGTACCAATTGACCAGGAAGCTGTGTGGGTCCCTAAGATGTACGGACGTTTTGCAGGCGAGAAACGTCTTTGGCTACTGCCTACAACTGAAGGATCACGGTTCGGACGTCCATTCCGTACCTTAAACACTACATCGACAGAGGTAACCCGTTCCCGCGGACTCTGTAACACCGAAGATAATATGAACCCGTCAAGGAGTTGGCACGTTTCACAAGTCGGACATTACCTATTACGAGTCCATTTTAAGTACTTTCTGAAAGAAAACCATTACCTCTTTATTCAAACTTTAGACACGTTAATGAAACAACCGCGAAAAGCGACAGCCGCCGAAGTCACGTGTGCCTGCATGCCTGTCCGTTCGCATAGAAAAACTCGGGCCCCCACTGCACGATTTTTTGTGTGACTTAATTTTGGAAATTTCTACTGGAACCTGTCCACCAAGTTCAAGTTTGGTTAAAGTTGGACAGCAAAATGACAGACGCTGTAGATGAAGGCTTCCTAACATTTATGACGGTGTCTCGCCGTTTACGGGTAAGGGCACCAAGAACGACTGACTATATAAATATACTGTGGCGCCATACGGATGCGACTTGCATGCCGGGTAACTACTGTAGAAGTACAGTCACAGTCAGAATGTTTAATATTTATTGGTTTATGTTTGATTACAATCGTACAACGCGGCGCCACATGCATGCCGTTTATTGTGACGTGACGTAATAATCCAACGACGCAGACTTCGTGTCATAACGTCACATTCATATGCAGTTATTGAGCCTTCTGCACACGCACTTTACATGATGCAAAATTAAGGAAACTAAAAACTTCTTCTTCCTCCTCCTCCTCTTCTTTTTCTTCTTCTTCTACTACTTCTTCTTCTTCTTCTTCTTAGTCCTTCCATCTTCTACCTACTTGTTCACAGCAGGTGTCGAGGTTTTTTTTGTGATTTCACTTTATCACAGTCAGACACACACCACAGTCGGTAGGACTCCTCTGGACGGGGGATCGGCCAGTCGCAGAGACCTCTACCTGACAACACAAACACTGTACAAGAGAAAAAAAAATTCATGCACCCGGTGGGATTCGAACCCACGATCCCAGCAAGCGCTCGGCTGCAGACCTACGCCTTAGACCGAGCGGTCACTGGGATCGGCGAAACTCAAAACGTGCTACCACAATATTTAACATTTTTTATTTTATTTCTGGATATGAAATTTGGTATGCCAACAGTTATGCATATACCTGCAATGCGTGTACGAAGTCGAGAATTACGAAATCGCGTATTTCGACGGGCTGAAAATTTCACGTTATATGGACCGATATGTTTAGCATAAACAAAACCAGCGCAGACACAATAACATTCAGTTGTTCATGTAAAATATAACTACAGACATTTACATTTTAAAGCCTAGCGGTAACTTTACATACGACCAGGTTTAACATTAAAAAATTCTACGTGGTGCCCACATTGCGTTTATGTGTTTTGTACGGATCTCAGAACAAACAGCAACTTTTGCCTTATAAAACATTAAGAGATTGGTTTTTATAACCGAAGTGGAGAGTGTTTACAGCGCGGTACGCGCTGAGTCCTTATATAAAACAGACACGCTTCGTCTTTAACCTTTTAAAGCCTAGCGGTAACTTTACGTACCGCCAGGTTTAACATTAAAAAATTCTACGTGGTGCCCACATTGCGTTTATGTGTTTTGTACGGATCTCAGAACAAACAGCAACTTTTGCCTTATAAAACATTAAGAGATTGGTTTTTATAACCGAAGTGGAGAGTGTTTACAGCGCGGTACGCACTGAGTCCTTATATAAAACAGACACGCTTCGTCTTTAACCTTTTAAAGCCTAGCGGTAACTTTACGTACCACCAGGTTTAACATTAAAAAATTCTCCGTGGTGCCCACATTTCGTTTATGTGTTTTGTACGGATCTCAGAACAAACAGCAACTTTTGCCTTATAAAACATTAAGAGACTGGTTTTTATAACCGAAGTGGAGAGTGTTTACAGCGCGGTACGCACTGAGTCCTTATATAAAACAGATACGCTTCGTCTTTAAAGAGTTAAACAATGAAGAGTAATATTAAGTGCCGAATAGAAACACTACAATACAAACATAACATAATGACATAATGAGTATATGTAAAGACAGGAGCATGAGAACGGTACAAATATAGCTATGGATAAAATACTTTCAGTCTATCACAAGTGCATTCTGAATATTGATTTCACAAAGGGTCCACTTTTAAATAGCACGCACTAGCTCAAAGCATCACGGTCCCTCTTGGGAAACTAACAGTTTCTCAGATAATCAGGAAATTCCCCACATTTTATGGAACATCAAGGTTCATTACCGTGTCCACAAAAGCAATCAATTTGTCCCTGTTCTGAGTCGGACAAATCCAGTCTACGCTCTACTGTCCTGTTTCTTTAAGATCCGTTTTAACGCTACGCTCGCGTATACGCTTAGGTCTTTCACGTGTCGTCTTCCCTTCGGCTTCCCGCACCCAAACCCTGTGTTCGTTCCTCTCTTCCCCCATGCGTACCACATGCCTCGACCACTGCACGTGTCTTCAGCTGATCACCCAAATAATATCATACAGTGACAATAAACACAGTCAGACACACCACAGTATATATATATATATATATCACACTCTCATTATACTCTAAGGTTGTGCCAATTACTACATGTTTCGGCTCGGCCGAACCATCATCAGGTACTTGTATAAATGTTAGAAACCCAGATCCTTAATCACATAATATAAAATAGTGTAAAAACAGTACAAACGCATTAGTGGAACTTCACGAGTCCACTGTTTTTTAGACTGTAAAACCGTTCAGAGAAAAAAATTGGAGTAACATAACCCGAAGCTAATACAGTGATGATCCTCCATCCGTCCTTATGTCGGCGTTTTGTCGTACAATAACAGAATCCGTTTCAGGGGATATTTCTCATTTAGCCTTGACGGTGAGTCGCATTTTTCTTGAACAGGTAAAGTGGACTCCAGTTTTGCTATAAGGGCAGCCCAAAACTGTGAAGCAACTCAGTAGCGTGCTTCGGGATTTCTGTCGACAGCGTAGGTGTTTAAGATGTTTAAGTAAACTGGACGATTTTGTAGAGATGTTTTTGGATCAGCGGGGTATATTTCCTTGTGATTTTTTAGAACTGAAAGCCAGATGTTATAACTGCGTGTCGCGAACAGTTTGCCTGTACGTTGCACTATTCGAGCGGTAGCTGAGAACGAATAACATCAGAACAGGGGCACAAAACAAGACGCCCCTGTCTATACAATTTCTTGCAGTCTCCTGTCACTTCGTCCCTTTTAGGCCCAAACATTTCCTCGGCAACCCATTCTCGAAGACCATTGGTCTACATTCTTCCCGCAATGTGAGAGACCAAGTTTCACACCCATACAACACAACAGAAAAATTATAGTTTAACCCTTTAAAAACGAAGCGTATCTGTTTTATATAAGGACTCAGTGCGTACCGCGCTGTAAACACTCTCCACTTCGGTTATAAAAACCAGTCTCTTAATGTTTTATAAGGCAAAAGTTGCTGTTTGTTCTGAGATCCGTACAAAACACATAAACGCAATGTGGGCACCACGTAGAATTTTTTAATGTTAAACCTGGCGGTACGTAAAGTTACCGCTAGGCTTTAAAAGGTTAAAGACGAAGCGTGTCTGTTTTATATAAGGACTCAGTGCGTACCGCGCTGTAAACACTCTCCACTTCCGTTATAAAAACCAGTCTCTTAATGTTTTATAAGGCAAAAGTTGCTGTTTGTTCTGAGATCCGTACAAAACACATAAAGGCAATGTGGGCACCACGTAGAATTTTTTAATGTTAAACCGGGTGGTACGTAAAGTTACCGCTAGGCTTTAAAAGGTTAATACACTCTAACGTTTGTATCTTTAGACGGGACGCGGGAAGACAGAATATTCCGCACCGAATGGCAGCAGGCGGAACACACATCCTACTGGCAATTAATTCCAAATTACAGAACAATCGCAGCTGGTCGCACCGTATAAATCGTATATGCCTGGGCACCTGGAACACTGAGACTGTGGCCTCGACACCAGATTCAGGTGTCCCTCAGTGCTGTATTGTCTTCAGAAGAGCCGATCACCTGCCCTAGAGGTGCTGCCGCATGTGCAATGCCTGACAGCCAAAGAATTCTGATCCTGTAATCCGTGAAAACTGAAGAAAGAAGGTTAAGCGTGTCACTAAACCGGACACAGAGTCAGGACAGGACTCGGCAGGCCTCACTGCGTAACGCACAGCCTTCCGATCCTTAAAAACCTGGGCTGGTATAACTATACGGCAGTAAAATGCAACGTTAACCTTTTAAAGCCTAGCGGTAACTTTACGTACCGCCAGGTTTAACATTAAAAAATTCTACGTGGTGCCCACATTGGGTTTATGTGTTTTGTGTGGATCTCAGAACAAACAGCAACTTTTGCCTTACAAAACTTTAAGAGACCGGTTTTTATAACCGAAGTGGAGAGTGTTTACAGCGCGGTACGCACTGAGTCCATACATAAAACAGATACGCTTCGTCTTTAAAGGGCTAATCTAAAGACGCAGTCAGCAGGTTCCTCTGAAACGTTTGTATGACGCACCAAAATACACGGCGCCAAATCTCCGACAAGGGTAATCTTAAACGGGGTTTAGTTCATGGGTCAGTTTCAATCACCATACAGCCAAGTCACATTCCAGTCACAATTCTGTTAGACCTAATACTTGCAACTGTTATTACCTTAACAATTATTATTATTATTATTATTATTATTATTATTATTATTAGAGTTTGTTTTTGTAAACAAGTGTTACTTACGTACAGCTTCTGTCTATGTTAAGTTTGTATGACACAGCCACAAAGTTACGCACCGCCTCCATGTTTGTAACTGATGGTTCAAAAACAATAAGCTACTTCATACTAAGTTGCAGGAAGGCCTAAAATCTAACCTCATACAAAAGTTTGTATCCCCAGTCGCAGTGCTTCATTAGTTACAGCTGTCAAACTGAAACCTAACTGAAAAACTTGGCACGGGCTCCACGTTGTTGCTTTACATTCACAAAGAAAAACTGCATAGTTTTAGAACAGTTATTACCATGCATCGTTACATGACTGCACAGTGTCTCCGCCCCCCCCCCCCCCACCTCAAAGTCCCCCACTTCAGCACGCTGCTACTCATTACAACATATTAAAACACGGT
This sequence comes from Coptotermes formosanus, assembly GCA_013340265.1. Lineage (NCBI taxonomy): Eukaryota > Metazoa > Arthropoda > Insecta > Blattodea > Rhinotermitidae > Coptotermes > Coptotermes formosanus. The sequence continues at coordinate 350,788 of BLKM01000311.1, read as the reverse complement.
GTTACAAGGCTGGGGTGGTTCCAGTGGAACACCGTCAATACCCAATTTCATAAAACTTTGAAAACACGGGCTCAAAATAAAAACTAGGAATGACCGCCCACACACACACACAAATACAAACGCACCCTTAGGAAAGTCGTTACAGCGCACTTACAAAAAAAAACACAGCTGCAGCCACCACCTTGACGTACGAAGCACGTCGAAACGTGCCACGAATGCATCACGTTGCATACATTACGAAGTAACATTGTATTTCTGTCGTGTGTGTATAACGCATTAAGGTTGGGGCTTAATTTATACCAGTCGATAATTTGTTACAATCTGAAAAGTAAATACTAGTGTTTCATAACTACCGGCACGAGTTCCTTGTTGTAACCACGCCCGCTGTATTGAGCAACACACACGTCTCGCTGTCTTACTGTGATAGACCGCATCGACCGACCGGCCAGCCGACTGCATGGTGAGGAACAGAAAGCAGTGTTGTGTCACCCACAGTGCCCCAAGCAGCAGTAAGACAAAACGTGTAGCAACCCGCAGGCCGTCGACATGGCGTACATTTTCGCACGTTAATTATCATTAAATTTAACTATTTCATATCTCATCAGGTAAAAAAAAACTAGCTGAGAAGTTGTAACGTCTGTTACTGCGACGTCTGAACCCCGTACAGCGTTCGTGTTACAGAGGATTTATCAACCAGCTACACGTGAAGAACATTTCACTAGGTCTAGATGTTTGGATGCGTACTGTACACAGTATCAACTGATATAATCCCGAATAATAACTTTTACCATTTTAGGCGCGTTCGAAAAATTGCGAAAATCAACTACTAGATTCGTCATATCTGTCCGTCTGTCCGTCAATACGTCCGTCCCTCTGCATGGAAAAACTCGACTCCCACTGGACGGATTTTCATGAAATTTGATATTAGAGGATTTTTCGAAAATCTGTCCAAGAAAATACATGTTTCATCTGACAAGAATAACCGGTACTTTACGTGAACACCGATGTACATTTATGATAATATCTCGCCAAATTATTCTAAAAATGAGAAATGTTTCAGGAAAAAAGCTCTAAAGAAAATCAAAACACACATTTTATGTTAAGTGACTTTTTTCCCGAAAGTCGTGCCGTTTATGAGATAATGTGGAAAAATATGGTACAGCCAGAAAGGCCACAGATGACAATATAATACGGCGCATGCGCTTTGCATGCTGGGTAACTGAGGCTACAAACACACACACTCAGAATATGTAATACTTATTGCTTTTCCACGGCAACAATGGTTACGCGAACGCGTCTCAATGTTATGTTTATTCGTACATTACCTGTCTTGCATTTATTAATATCATATATTGATATCATAACAACGTTATCCTATATGTACCATCTATGATTTACAAACGACGACGAACGGTTTTAACGCCTACACTTTCTTTGTGAAATGTACTCCTTGACGACAGTTACTCTCAATAGTCGAAACATGTCAGACAAACAATTTCATATATTTTAAGTGGTGCTATTTGTTGGTAATAAACATATGCACTGCATGTCTGTTGCACGGAAATGTACAATATCAACGCTGTTTCTAATTTCTACTGTCACACAAGCACAACAAAGTACTTGTATTCACTGGTCTTCACTGCCGCACGCTACAGGTTCCACTCGCCGCGCGAGCATCAGCAGGCAAAAACACATTCAATATAATTTGTTGTGCTTGTCTGAAAGGGGAAATTAGAAACGGAACAGTACCCGCACAACGGGAAGGGCAATTTTAAAGTATAATATCAAGTTTCAATATGAGTTCGCCACCTCATCAATTTTAAAGTAAAGTTTCGTTTCGCAGTCCTTCCCTCTTCTACCTACTTGTTCACAGCAGGTGTCGAGGTTGTTTATTTTCACTTGATCACACTCAAACACACACCACAGTCGGTAGGACTCCTCTGGACGAGGGATCGGCCCGTCGCAGAGACCTCTACCTGACAATACAAACACTGTACAAGAGAAAAAAATCCATGCCCCCGGTGGGATTCGAACCCACGATCCCAGCAAGCGCTCGATCGCAGACCCACGCCTTAGACCGCGCGGCCACTGGGATCGCCTTTAAAGTAAAGCAGAACTCAAAACTATGTCGCTTTTATAGCAAACAAACGCGCTTGGAACACGAGATTTGAGGTTCTGCGAGCGATGCTGATGACGTTGCAAGCACTCTGCAGTGCTGCGCGGTGTCACCTTCATGTTTAGGCACAAGCTGTCCGCTCCTGCCGGACTGAAAAGTGAACGCACTACAGTCTTTCGAAACGTCGGCAACTAGGAATTGACCACACTACACGGGGTACTACAAACACATATTACAAACAACAGATCTGGGGATCACTGCGCTATTAACAAAATACACACAACGAAGTGATTTTTTAAAAACTGACAGTTCCTCAGCTAGTCAAGAAATCCACAGACCTTTACAGAACCCGACAGTTCACTCACGCGGACACAACAGGCGCCACCCTACTTGAGCCCAAACAATCCAGTCCAACCCCCCGCCCCAATCTTGTATCTTTAAGGTCCACTAAAATATAATCCTCCAATTTATTTCTAGGTCTTCCAAGTGGTCTTCTTCATTCAGATTTGCCAACAAAATCCCTGTACACATGTCCGTCCTCACATATGCGTGCCACATGCACAGCCCATCTCATACTCTTTGATTTGCTCATCCTAACGGCATTTGGCGAGTCATACAAATAATGACGCCCCTTATGACACTCTTCTCCCCAGCCTCATTTTTCACCTCCGTCTGCACTCTTTCTGTAACAGGGACACTAGAGGGAGGTGACTGGTCAACGCCACACAAGGTCGCTGTACCTCCGGGAAACAGCTCCCGGTACCCAACGTATAGGAAGCTGGGTGTGCCTCGGGGACGGTCTGCAAGGGTGCGGAGTATCTCGCCCCCAAAGGGGATTCGAACCCCAGGCTGTCCAGATCGCAGCCAGTCGCTATACCGACTACCGCTATTACGGCCCCGCGATGGCAGCCAATCTGCATAGAAAAAGAAATGGACAAACCTATGCGGTTGCGGGCACTTTGCCCTAAGTTCTACTTACACGCGTTTTAATTAGCCCACCCAGTTTCACGTGCAGCTGTATCACACTCAGCGCGATCACAGCACAGAACTACTCTCTTACCGGAATCACAGGCTTTCTTCAAATCTATAAATACGAGTAGCTGACGAACCTCCCCAGCGTACCCCCATTTCTTCACAGGTACCTATCTGTCGTCACTTCAGGCTCCAGCCGCCGTGTAAATAAAATCTTCGCTCTTCTGGTGCGTTAGGCAGCGTTGATTGGCAGCTGCCGACGTTTCGGGAAAACCTCTCGGCCCCATGTTCAAGGGTCAAGCATAATCCCCAACAATTTCGCCTTCAATGGAGTTAACTTGGGCAAAAAAATGTTGCAAAACCTTTACGTAGCTGATAAATGGAACTGGCTTTGATGATCAGTATTTAATGTGCTCAACCTTCTTAGAAATGGGGCCGCGGTGGCGCAGTCGGTTGAGGCACTGCCCTACAAACCGGTAGGTCGCGGGTTCGATTCCTGATGGTGTCAGTGGATTTTTTCATTGACATAATCCTTCCGGCCGCACTATGGCCCTGGGGTCGACTCAGTCTCTAACAGAAATGAGTACCAGGAATATTTTCTGGGGGGTAAAGGCGGCCGGTGCGTATGGCTGACAACCTTACCACCTTCATGTGCCGATTGTCTAGAAATCTGGGCGCCTCAACCTCCTGGAACCCTCAGGGCCTGTCCAGGCCTGTAATGGGCCTGCTTTACCTTTACCTAGTAATACATGTATATGCGAAGAAATCTGGGAGCCTCAACCTCCTGGAACCCTCAGGGCCTGTCCAGACTTCTAATGGGACTGCTTTGCCTTTTTTTTTTACCCTTCTTAGAAATACGCACAATAAGACACTCATTACGGTTTTCCGGGATGTGGCTCCGTGTTGATTGGTAATTTGTTGCCAACGATTCACAGACTTCCTGCCTCCACCTTCACTATGCGATTTCAGGTTTCTACAACTTTGGTAAAGATTTGTCTTCTGGGATATTATGCCGTGTTGATTGGCAGCTCCTCCAAAACGCAGATAAACTACCAATCAAACACACTGTCACTCTAGAACAACGTCATCTTCAGTAACAGGCTCCTTCCACCGCCCAATCAGTTTCGCCTGCTGTTATGAATCAATTCTGCTGCAATGGCATCTACCCTATAGCTGACTACTGAGTTTTCACTTAGAAGAGCCATCTCCAACTCAAAGGCGCCAGATTTAGGTACGAGTGCCTCAGCTACGTGTATTTCAGTCTGCCCAACACCATTACATCCACTACACCGAACAACTAACAGGAGGGATTCATCCACCTCTTCATAACACAGTGGAAATGTACAAGCACATAGTCCCTCCAATTTCAAGTCTTCTAGTACGTTAGGTCGCGTCAGTTGATGCAACTGTTTACCTAAATACACGGCATAACATCCAAGAAGACTTGAATCCTCAGAAACACCACTCTGAGAACTTCATCTCTCCCAGATCACCCTCCTCACACTCTAACAAGCTGGTAGCCCCTTAAATTCATCCACGCCGCTATCGAAGTTGTCTGTTCTACCGTAGCCTGCAATGGGAAACAAACTACAGGGCCTCACAAAACACGCCGCTGTTTGCTCGTCTGTAAGTCACGTAACGTAATGTAATGTAATGTAATGTAATACACAAAATGCTGTCCTACCCAAACACATGCGGCAGAGCTGTTCTTCATTAACTGACACTAGCTAAGGTGACTATGAAACCCCATCTCTTAGGAAAGCAAAAACCTTATCACGGTAACCACCCTTGAGTCACTTGAATTCATTCGGCGCCCTTACATCACGCGTTTTGAAACCCATTTTAATATCATCGCCGCCTGTATGTCTCATCAAAGCATCATCATCGCTTAAAAACTTCACAACTAAAATTTTTCTAAGCATTTCTCATCTTTGACATGAGTGCTTGATGTTTCGCCCATCGAATTATTCTAAATTTCATCAGCATAATAATATTTAGTGACGAAGTAAATTATAAAACTCCTCGTTAAATAAGCTTCTAGATGACACTGCCACTTTCAAAACTCTGCTGATCAATTTGCTCTCGAATATCTGAAATCTGTTTAATTTTCTAAGAGTGATAAATCAGCACACTGTTGGATGCGGACGGTAGCATACCGCGCCTGCAGTCACTTGCGTCATAGCCTTATCCATCGTCTTGTGTCATAAGGCAGTACACTGTAACAAAATTATTCGTATCAGTTTTATAGTATATTCTAAACACGAGGCCAGGGACAAAGTGCATACATCAGATGATACCACCTGTGAGAAATATGTCTCATGCCCATTCAAACAACACATACAGCCTGAGTTTTGTATACTTCGACCTCGGTTTATACATAAAACACAAAAAGACAGAATATTACGGCACGAATGGGTGGTAATCTAAGTATCTCTATAGCTTATGCGCGCCTGTAAACTTTTATTTGCGCTTCTCGACCGACAGGTCGATGGTTATCTCAGCACTAAGGTTTCCCCTGCATTCTAGTTACACGAATATATACTCATATTTTCTCTGAATTTGGATACATTTTACTTTTTTTCGTGCTGTGTACGCGATTAGAACATTTCTGTGCCTTTCTCGCGACGATTTCTTCCGCCTAACAAATTAGCCCCTTCGAAACCAGGAGTTCATCCGAACACTCCAGCCCCAGCACAGAGAAAACGCAACGAAACTTCGTTACAAAACACGAGTAATGCTGTTTAGGAAAATATTCATTTGCTGAAAATCACATCAAACAATAAATATACTCTGTGCGCAAAATTCCGAGTTTTTGAATGGTAAAGCGGGTGGTACAAATAGTTACCACTGTGTTCGCACGGATTAACATGTGTGGCACAGTCCTGAAGCCGACATCTCTTACAGTAATATACAATCGTGCTTTTTTTTTGCGAAGCATTTGACCGTGCCTACCTTCCGCGGTCGCGGGGCAGCAGGCACTGTAGCCGCTTGCGGGGCCGCGACGAACGTCCGAAGAGCTGCCAGTGGTGTGGGGGCAAGCCCCAGCACGCCGGCCGGCACGTGAACAGTAGCAGGGTGGGGATGCTGGTGATGATGCGGGTGCAAAGGCTGCGGTATACCTGGATGGTGTGCAGCAGCAGGGTGTAAGGGCACTGCTACCATTTTCTGGAGTGGCACGCCCCATGGTAGAATCCAAGGATGATGCTGCATGTTGGTTCTTCAGCCATCCAACACTCAACCATAAACAAAGTAACTTCAGCTCCTGCCCCGTATGTTACAACCACTAAGACAGATTATGATCGCACGCCACGCCGCGTCCTCCCGACCTAACCACGGCAGGAGCTCGTGTGATACTACGACGAATCCATACCTCTCGCTAACTCAGCCAGACTGAAGCAGGAACAGCAGAGAGCATGGGAGAGTGAGACAGCAGCGCGCACACTCCAGGCGCGCCACTCCCCTCTGCGAGATTTCGACCGTAGGCCTCTTATCAATTTCACCACACAGCGCCGCTGCAGCAGTAGCTGCTGCTGCTGCAATTTTTTTTTTTTAAATCACAAGTCTTAGAACTAAGGTGTTTCGAACACTGGCGCGAATGGGTACAACCACCTACCACACTAGACTTTTCGTTCAGTTTTCTTTTCCGCCTTTCATTCTATTTTCCCCTTCTTTCTCGCCAGTTTGCTTTCCTAGGTTCTTTCTTAACTTCGTTTCCATTTCTTCTTCTTCTTCTTCTCCTCCTCCTCCTCCTTCTTCTCACTTTTTCTACGTAATTTACATTGGATGATTCCTTCTTTCCTTTCTTCTTTTATAGATTACGCCCTTTGGCCTTTCCAATCCCGAATAACCTTCTAAAACCATGAATCTTTCAGACATCTGACACGACTCCTCGGAGTACACCTCGGCCTGACAGAAGGCCTATTACACAGCGCTGCACAATCACATGAGAATGCGGACAAACAATACAGCGGTCGCACACACGAACACTGCAGTTCGGGACGCAGCTTCTCAGCCCTCGACCGTGGAGAGTAGGTGAATTGGAGTCCTAGACGCAACTCCCGAACTGCATGTACCTTTGACCCAGCAACCACCGTAATCTGCTTCTTTCTTGTATCCTTTAAGGGTGATATTTCAACTACACAGGTTACACTGCATTGAATGGTACGTTATTAACCCTTTAAAGACGAACCGTATCTGTTTTATATAAGGACTCAGTGCGTACCGCGCTGTAAACACTCTCCACTTCGGTTATAAAAACCAATCTCTTAATGTTTTATAAGGCAAAAGTTGCTGTTTGTTCTGAGATCCGTACAAAACACATAAACGCAATGTGGGAATCACGTAGAATTTTTTAATGTTAAACCTGGTGGTACGTAAAGTTACCGCTAGGCTTTAAAAGGTTAAAGACGAAGCGTATCTGTTTTATATAAGGACTCAGTGCGTACCGCGCTGTAAACACTCTCCACTTCGGTTATAAAAACCAATCTCTTAATGTTTTATAAGGCAAAAGTTGCTGTTTGTTCTGAGATCCGTACAAAACACATAAACGCAATGTGGGCACCACGTAGAATTTTTTAATGTTAAACCTGGTGGTACGTAAAGTTACCGCTAGGCTTTAAAAGGTTAAAGACGAAGCGTATCTGTTTTATATAAGGACTCAGTGCGTACCGCGCTGTAAACACTCTCCACTTCGGTTATAAAAACCAATCTCTTAATGTTTTATAAGGCAAAAGTTGCTGTTTGTTCTGAGATCCGTACAAAACACATAAACGCAATGTGGGCACCACGTAGAATTTTTTAATGTTAAACCTGGTGGTATGTAAAGTTACCGCTAGGCTTTAAAAGGTTAACAGGAAACCTTGCATAACGTTCCACCAACCTTCTCTTCTGTTCTAGGGATATCAGCTGGTTCTTTCTGCTAAGAGCAATAAGCCAAGAAATCCCACATCACCTCACGAAGACGCAGGATGAAAACGCAGTATACAGTTCCAAGAATTCGTGGTGATGAACGACCAGATCAATGTTCCGGCCGCATTACCCTGAGGCACACAACTCTACTACATATTTGAAAGAAGGTGCGGAAGGACGGTTTGGATGTGGTGACGTGTCTATTAGCCCAGTCCCAACTGTAGCTCGCTTCAATTAAGCGTTACTGAGTTTTTCGAAAATTGTCCACCACGCAAAATGTTATGTGGAATCATATCCCACTATGATCTAAAGCAACTGTACTTTAGTTTCGTCTGTTACTGACAGGCTACGATAATGACATATAAATAACAGTGCCCTGCAGTTCGCTACAGCATGTGATGTATGCTACAGGAGATTTGTCTGTGCAAACGAAAACAATAACATAATAAATGTATCTTAATTTGGGTCATCCCGGTGTGTTCTTCTAAATACAGTGACAATAAACACAGTCAGACACACCACAGTATATATATATATATATTGCACACTCTCATTTTACTCTAAGGTTGTGCCAATTACTACATGTTTCGGCTCGGCCGAGCCACCATCAGGTACTTGTATAAATGTCAAAAACCCAGATCCTTAATCACATAATATAAAATAGTGTAAAAACAGTACAAAAGCATTAGTGGAACTTCACGAGTCCACTGCTTTTTTAGACTGTAAAACCGTTCAGAGAAAAAAATTGGAGTAACTTAACCCTAACCTAATACAGTGATCGATCCTACATCCATTCTTATGCCGGGGTTTTTCCGTAGAATAATAGAATTCGTTTCTATTTTTACAATATTTTTTATATTATGTGATTAAAGGTCTGTGTTTTTAACATTTATACAAGTACCTGATGGTGGCTCGGCTGAGCCGAAACATGTAGTAATTGGCACAACCTTAGAGTAAAATGGTGTAGTGTGCAGAATAATGTATACTGTAGTGTGTCAGACTGCATTTATTATTACTGTGAATAAAAATGCAATTGTAACAAAATGCAGCCCGCGAGCCACATGCCTCGCTGGTAGAAAATAATATTCAGGTACTTCACACGCACACGAAGTTGGCCGCGAACGGGGCTTAAACGATTATCTAAAGAAACGAGACTCACACCTAGCTGAAATTAACCTACTGTAGTTGGATGAAGCAGATCCCAGCGGCCGCGCAGTCTAAGGCGTAGGTCTGTGGCCGAGTGCTTGCTGGGATCGTGGGTTCGAATCCCACCAGAGGCATGAATTTTTTTTCTCTTGTACGGTGTTTGTGTTGTCAGGTAGAGGTCTCTGCGACGGGCCGATCCCTCGTCCAGAGGAGTCCTACCGACTGTGGTGTGTGTCTCAGTGTGATCAAGTGAAAATAAACAACCTCGACACCTACTGTGAATTTTTTTCTCTTGTACAGTGTTTGTGTTGACAGGTAGAGGTCTCTGCGACGGGCCGATCCCTCGTCCAAAGGAGTCCTACCGACTGTGGTGTGTTCTTCAGTGTGATCAAATGAAATCACAAAACCCTCGACATCTGCTGCGAACAAGTAGGTAGAAGGGGGAAGGACTAAGAAAGAAAATAGTTGGATGAAGAGAAATATGAAGCCATCAAATAAGGAAAAGGTGTTTTGTTTCATCAGCTCCTTGCTCTGGCCCAAGTTTCTTCCTAAAGTGCGGCTTGCAAAGCTCGTCTAGCTGCCACCCCTGTAACACTGCCTCAACTCCTTCCCGGCCGTTGTACTGTCCGCTGCCGAGGGGCACCACACAACGGACACGCTGTACACTCATCTGCATATCCTAATCTTTACTGCCCCTGTGCGACCACATGACATTACCGTTTCAGTGAGGTAACCAACACTCCTACTTTCTTTGCTTTCACCATGAAAGGTATATAGGGCAACAAAATTGGTTTCCGTTACGGAACAGCCTTAGATATCCGAGCTGTGGGCAGGGTCGTATTGCAGCACTGCGCCTGGTTAAAATAACCAGCAATCTCCCCCCCCCCCCCAACCCGCTCAGCCCTTACCACCCGCCGCCAACGGGTTAACCAACAATATATCGTTATGCCTCCCGCTCGTTCTTACTTCTTACATGTCCACGTAGTGTTTATTCCTTCGTTCCTTCTTTCTTCCTACCTTCCTCAGTTGCATTCTTCCTGTATATATTTCATTCTTCCTTCCTTTTCGTTTTCTCTATTTTGTCTTGCTTTCTTCCTCTACGACGTTTCTTTTCCACCTTTCTTTATATTCTTTCGTGTTTATTCGTTTCTCCTTTTCACTATTTTACCATCTTTCTTCACTCCTTCCCATGTATCTTTACCCTTTTTCTTCCTCACCGTTTTTCTTTTCCCTTTCTGTGTTTACTCTCTACCTTTCTTCGCTTTTCTGTTTCGTTTCCCCCGCCCCCCCCCCCAGTCTTTACACTTTCCATGCATCTTTTCTATTTTGCTTCCTTTCCACGTTTACTTTCCATTCTTCTTTCTTTCTTCTTCTACATATTTCTCTTTAATCCATGTTTCTTTCTTTCATTTTGTCTGTGCCCTGTTTATGCGTTTTCCCTCTTCTCCCTTGTTTCACTCTCTACACTTTTCACTCTCTCCCTCTCTTCTCAGCAAGTTCAGTCTACAACCAAGCATACAGACCGATGATAAAACACTTGCGCGTGTTGTGCAATTTGCGAACGCCCACTGCTTTTCTTACAGCCGCAAGGCGCGGCATCCTATACCGAAACACGTGCAAACTGTAGCACTGACACATGAAAGGTTTACGTAAGTCCGTGAAAAAAGTTAACACCAGTGTTAATGTGAAAACCTAAAACATTAAACAGCTCATCGCAGGTCGATGACGAAACCAAAGTACAGAATTTGTTTCGTTTTCCATGAACACAATCAGCTGCGTTACGTAACGTCCGTTCTCGACGCAAGGTCTGCGTTTCGTTCACATTCAGTGCTGTAGCAGACAGCGCCACCAAACAAACAAACACGATTCATTTTACAACCACTGCTTTCGCAACGAGCGCCACGAGACAAAGAAATAAATTTGATTTTTCAGTCCATTACTTCGGCAACGAGTGCCAAAAAACAACAGACATTTGATTTTACATGCATTAGTTTCGCAGCGAGCGCCACGAGACAAAAAACAAGTTTCCTTTTACAACCACTGCTTTCGTAGCGAGCGCCACCAGACAGAAAAACACGTTTGATTTTGCAACCACTGTTCTCGTAGCGGGCGCCACCAGACAGAAAAAAAAATTCGATATTCCACTACATCCAGTATTTTCGTGGCAAGACCCGACAAACAAAGGAATCCACAAACGAATGCATTTCGTCTACATCCATGCCTTCCGAGCGACAGCCACCAGCTGAAGAACAAACCAGCACAGCTATATACATACATATTACAGACTATTTGTACCAACAGACATACAGGCAGCTACCATTGGCAACGTGATTTCTCTCCAAATTGCTTCACCCTTTTTCTATCCTCTTTTACCTTCCGGTCTTCTTGCTTTTCTTCCTCCTTCCAAATTTTCACCACCCTTCTCTGCCTTTATTTCTTCTTGTTCCACTCATCTTCTTAACCTTCGTCGCTTGCTACTTACTGATCTCTTCTTATTTCTCTCCTTCACACTGTATTATTACAGTCCAAATCATCATCGTCGTCGTCATAAATCATCATCATCATCATCAGAACCATCACCACATTTTACGAAGTTTAACATCACAAAAGGTTTTCATGTCGGAGATACGTACATTAAGACGAAGCGTATCTGTTTTATATAAGGACTCAGTGCGTACCGCGCGGTAAACACTCTCCACTTCGGTTATAAAAACCAGTATCTTAATGTTTTATAAGGCGAAAGTTGCTGTTTGTTCTGAGATCCGTACAAAACACATAAACGCAATGTGGGCACCACGTAGAATTTTTTAACGTTAAACCTGGCGGTACGTAAAGTTACCGCTAGGCTTTAAAAGGTTGTGTTGCGTTCGTCGTTCTTGAATATACCGAGGAGCTGAGGTCTCAGAATACCAGGATGTATTCTCAAAGGCGACAAAAGAATTCAGAAATTTGAACAAAAGGTTCTCTGTTGGTTGAGTACCGAACCAGTTTATCTGAACATCAACAAGCCCAACGGCGCCAACTTGAAGAAGGTATAAATAACAAGGCCGAAGGCACTGCTCAGATCACGATGTAGGACACGCACTTGACTCTGAGAGCTAACTCAGCGGCTGACAGAATCACTGCAGTTACCATACCGACAGTACCACATTTGGATCCGGTAAAATTGTGATGGCGCCGATCCCAGTGGCCGCGCGGTCTAAGGCGTAGGTCTGCGGCCGAGCGCTTGCTGGGATCGTGGGTTCGAATCCCACCAGAGGCATGAATTTTTTTTCTTGTACAGTGTTTGTGTTGTCAGGTAGAGGTCTCTGCGACGGGCCGATCCCTCGTCTAGAGGAGTCCTACCGACTGTGGTGTGTGTGTCGGAGTGTGATCAAGTGAAATCACAAAAACCCTCGACACCTGCTGTGAACAAGTAGGTAGAAGAGGGAAGGACTGCGAAACGAAAAGAAAACTGTGATGGCAAGGACTTGATATACACTTTAAATTGTGTGACACAGGATCATGCATTACGCACTCGCCTAGTTTGAAAGAGTCATTACGCACAGAAATAAATCTGTAACTGTTAACAGAGGCGCTGTTGCCTTTTTCAAAAAGAGAAAGGGTTTCTTACTTCGATTGGCTGGCAAAGTGACTCTTTAGGTACGCTGAGGTTGAAAAGAATGTTCAACAACAGGTACAAAACCGCCAGTTTTCTATGATAAAATCAGGGATGTTATGTATTCCGACGGATTTGTACGAATGTAGACATCTACGGGATCTGCAAATAACAGAATGAATGAGTGGAGCTAAAGTACACTAGGCAGAGATCAGAGAATGGATAGGCAACACATCTGTACAAGGACTATTACAGACCGATTGAAAAGTATTTTGCAAAAGCATGTACAACTGTATAGGGTTCAGTTAAATGAATACCACAACCTCACACTAGATGGTAGTGCGATCCGTTTTCTTGAATGAAGGCACGTATTTTCAAAACATCGTAGCTTGCGATTTTAAATTATTCTTAATATACTCTAGAAAGAAGGGAGTCCGGTAGGCTCCATAGTAGCTTTTACAGGCTTATGATAATGAGAAATTTCAGTGTAGAAATAATCGGCTTCTTTCCTCCCTCAAAGCGTGTGTAAGGGTATATCCTTTTTTCTCCCCCAGATGATAAAAACGAAACGAGAAAATAAATTTAGAGTTGCTGATGAAACCACAGAGAACTGCCCATTGCACAGCACCTTAACAGCAGAACTGAGGCAAGCAACAACAGTGCAGCAGTGGCAGCGACAGTGACTCAATTCAGTATAACTCAGCGCCGTTCTCTAATTATTTTTGCCGGCTGATTCAACAGCCTAGCAGCCGATTTCCAATACTGCACAAGTACAGAGGTACAACTACAATGAATGACGACCTGTTCTAACTTGGTCCTAGGTACAGTAAGGGTAAAGCTTTTCCCCATAAACGCCATGATGGCATATAGGGGAAGAGGCGGTACAGCTCCATTAATTCATAATCTTGTCATTAGATGGAGGTGAGTTACACCTAACTTAACTGATTTCAAATACATCAGGAGGCACTCCTGAAGGGGAAAAAATTACAACCCGAATGAAACTCATCAACCTCCTAGCCTGGGAAAATATGCTATCAGTCAATATGGGGGTGGAAATGAAGTTTGGAGTCATCCTGTACTCGCAGACCTCCGACAGAGTCACTGCGCGTAACGCAAGATTCATACAGTTTGTACTGACAGCCGAGCAGGTTGGTTTTACTTGAGAACGAAGTAACTCTGGGCTACTTTATGTTACGTTTCATGACGTTAGAAATGCACCAACCATAAGAACCGCTACCGCCACCACCGCCCCCACAGCCACCGCCACCGCCGCTGCCACCACCACCGCCACCAGAGCAGCAGCACTACCACCACGAATAATAATAATAATAATAATAATAATAATAATAAAAATAAGCACACGGGTCCGCTGTGACGCAGTTGGTTGGGGCACTGCGTTACAAACAGGCAGGTCGCGGGTTCGATTCCCGATGGTGTCAGTGGATTTATTCATTGGCATAATCCTTCTGGCCGCACTATGGCCCCGGGGTCGACTCAGCCTCTAACAGAAATGAGTACCAGGAATATTTTCTGGGGGGTAAAGGCGGCCGGTGCGTAGGGCTGTCAACCTTACCACCTTCAAGTGCCGATTGTCTAGAAATCTGGGAGCATCGACCTCCTGGAACCCTCTGGGCCTGTCCAGGCCTGTAATGGGACAGCTTTACCTTTTTAATAATAAGCACAACACAGTTTAAAAAGACAGCGCTATGTGCACCATTAACAGTACGCGCAGAATAGCTGCGACGCTGTGTACCCTAGAAACATGATTTGTTTCAGGTATATAGGTGTGAATACCCTGCATAAAGGGGATGATGATGATGATGATGATGATGATAATTTCACTCGAGTACACACTCTGTTGCCTTAACTGCACTACAGTGTAACGGTTCCAAGATCTGCCCGAGACAAGCATATGATACACAAGATAGGCGTTAATACACCAACGTGGCGCAGGACGCTGGAAGCACGAACACAACACCAACACATGATCCTGCACATTTTATTAAATATTCTAAAGGAAGCTCAAGCAGTAAAATTAAAAAATCAGCCAGAAGAGTACTTGCCAAGTACAAAGTTCGCTCTAACGAGGAAAATAACAGTATATCGGAATTCTTAGGCACGCCAAACTAGAAACGATCGGCGTTGTCTCCACGATTAACACGAAGTAAAGAGTGCAAAAAGAAACGCACAAAACAGTCAGTTCCAAAAACAAATGAAAAGCATTTCTACAGGCCCTCCGGCCGCAGGGACCACGCAAAAGAAAATAGGGATGTTCCAACACAACAGCAAAGAGAAAAATTTTATACCTCGATTTGAAGCAATGAGTCACATCACAATAGTGATGTTTCGTGGACTAATAGGGAAAAACGTAGGATTAAGGAAACGCCTCAAATGACATCATGCGAGTTTAGTATAGAAATACTAACGACAAAATTAACCGTTTAAATACGAAGCGTGTCTGTTTTATATAAGGACTCAGTGCGTACCGCGCTGTAAACACTCTGCACTTCGGTTATAAAAACCAGTCTCTTAATGTTTTATAAGGCAAAAGTTGCTGTTTGTTCTGAGATCCGTACAAAACACATAAACGCAATGTGGGCACCACGTAGAATTTTTTAATGTTAAACCTGGCGGTACGTAAAGTTACCGCTAGGCTTTAAAAGGTTAAAGACGAAGCGTATCTGTTTTATATAAGGACTCAGTGCGTACCGCGCTGTAAACACTCTCCACTTCGGTTATAAAAACCAGTCTCTTAATGTTTTATAAGGCAAAAGTTGCTGTTTGTTCTGAGATCCGTACAAAACACATAAACGCAATGTGGGCACCACGCAGAATTTTTAATGTTAAACCTGGTGGTACGTAAAGTTACCGCTAGGCTTTAAAAGGTTAATAACACGTATATAATTGGAAAGCGACTGGAAGCGATGGTATCCAGAAGTACTGGTAAAAACGCAGACTTCCACTCGTGCCTGCCTACGTCAGTACATCAATACCTCGCTGAAAGAACACAGTTCGCCCTAAATTTCTAACACACCGTACCGCCTATACTTTCCCAAAAGAAAAGCTGCGGGAGATCCAACTATCGTCCTATCACGTGTTTACAAACACTGTACGCAAACAACATAATAACATCGTGCATCATAAACCTCATCAACACCCATACTGAAGCAAATGACGTTTTGGCGGAGGAACAAAAAGGTTGCAAAAAGGGAGCAAAAGGATGTACTGAGTGCCCAATAATCGATGGGGTTATAACCAAGCAAGCACACATAAAACAGCGTCATTATAAAAACAGTTTGATTCAGTACCACACTCCTGGCTTTCAAAAGTATTAAATATTTACAAAATCAACCCCATTATCAAAATATTTTTAGAAACTACTGTGCAGTACTGGCAAACTAGCATAAACCTCAGGACAGAGGAAAACAACGTAAAACTACTCCTACAAAAGCAAAACGTGTAATATTCCACACCGACCCCATCAATGCTTTATGACTTTGTTTAGCCAAAAAAGTTTCTTCCGAAAGCCCTAAATAAGTCCGGATATGACTACCGAACAAAACGTCCTACCGTTGTTATACATACCATAGGCCGTCTGCTTAACCTTTTAAAGCCTAGCGGTAACTTTACGTACCGCCAGGTTTAACATTAAAAAATTCTACGTGGTGCCCACATTGCGTTTATGTGTTTTGTACGGATCTCAGAACAAACAGCAACTTTTGCCTTATAAAACATTAAGAGATTGGTTTTTATGACCGAAGTGGAGAGTGTTTACAACGCGGTACGCACTGAGTCCTTATATAAAACAGATACGCTTCGTCTTTAAAGGGTTAATATGGACAGCCTAAGGTTTATGTGCGCACAATAAGGCAAGTAAATCGACTGCTCGAAACAGTGAACCTTCTTGCAGCAGATATAAGAATGGAGTTTGGCCTGGACAGACGTCTAAAGCTTAACATCAGACGTGGAAAATCAGAACTGGAAGATTTCGAAATGCAACAAATACAGATAATGGAGCCAATGGACGAAAGTGATGCATACAAATATTTTGGTGTATAGTCTGGACAAATTGCAAACACAAGATCAGGAAACAACTAATAACTGAACTGACCAGCAGACTGCAGAGAACATTGAAAACTAACTTAACCCTTTAATGACGAAGCGTATCTGTTTTATATAAGGACTCAGTACGTACCGCGCTGTAAACACTCTCCACTTCGGTTATAAGAACCAGTCTGTTAATGTTTTATAGGGCAAAAGTTGCTGTTTGTTCTGAGATCCGTACAAAACACACAAACGCAATGTGGGCACCACGTAGAATTTTTTAATGTTAAACCTGGTGGTACGTAAAGTTACCGCTAGGCTTTAAAAGGTTAGTAACGGTAAACCTATAAGACGTTTCATCACCACCACGTGAATCATCAGGCTACTGTTTAGACTTATAACCTATATTTAAGTATAAGTCTAATGGTTACTGTAGCTATCAGGGCTCTGGAGTTGGAGTACGTAGTTAAGGTTTTAGACTGAGGTCGGAGTCGGAGTCGGTACATTTTTACCGACTCCGACTCCACCTAAACTACCTTCCGACTCCGACTCCACAGCCCTGCTCTCATGCATTGCTTTTCATAAATATTTACCTTTTTAATTTGTCTTTCCCTTTCAGACTGTAAAGTTCTTAACAGTTTACACCTGAGGTCTTGGAGACGTACGCCATGTAAAACCTATGCTTCTACACGCTAGATGCGCACCAGCCAACAGTTTTGTTTGTAGAAATGTCGGTATGTTTAGACAATAAACTGGTTCTATTTACTACAACAGCCCTGCAAGCCTCCGATATTTAGAACGGATTAGTCTACCCACCCCCGTATGGGCTGCACTAGTGACGCACACAATAGGTGCCCGCACACACAATGCTTCAAAATACCCAAACCAGAGCATGACAATTGATTGTGGCCCCAGTGTTCAAACCCTGACACACACACGAACTAAAATTCTGCACCCTGTCCAGTTATTATGCTGTCAGTTATGATTAATCTACTAAGGACAATAACAGCACAGCAATCGTTGGAAACATTAAGTGCGACACCGTGCAGTCTGGTAAAATGGGCCGACCTTTCTGAGACTGTACTGCCTTCATCATCGGGTTAGATCTACACCAATAATTTAGGTAGCAGGATCCTCCGAAACGGCCGTATAATTCTATAAGAACACATGATATCTCACTCAATAACGATTTTTCTTTCATGTCAAAGGTGAGAAAAGTATTTTGCTTTCCCTATCATTCGTATTATACACCTATCGTTAGTGTTACACAGTTGTCAAAAAAAATACAGCTGTAACAAATCAGCACAAAGAAAGATGAGAAAGGGTAAATTGGAAATAACGTGTTTCAGTACTGTGCGGACCGCAATGTAAGGTAGCCACGCTGTTTCACTGTCGGTTAAGTCTACTGGTTACTTGCAACTGTAAACACTGTCATGTAGGATCGATAGACTATTAAACGAGAGAAAAAATTAGAAAAACACAGCTTGGACCTGGAAATCAAAACCCAGACAGAGAAAGCTGAAAACGAAAACAAATGCGCGGGAAATAATGTGCAATTTAACATTAACATTTCGTTAACAATAAGTCAACTAACGATTAACGTAAGGGACGTACACTGCAGAATCATTAGCGCTAGCAGGCACACCACTAAAATTCTGTAACATGACTCAGCAAATAAAAATACTCAATAAACAGTAATACTAAATTTTTAACTACATGTAACTTTCCAGCAGAGGCATTTAATCCACACCACACGGAACGGTGAGGTGCGAAGCCAGAAGCCGCCATTCCGGGGCTATTTATTTACAGGGGTGATAACATATTTTCCTCTTCTCCAAAACATCCAGTTCAGCCCTAGGGCCCACCCAGCCTCTTATGCAATAGGTACCGGGGTTCTTTCCCCGGCATACAGCGGACGGGGCGTGAAGTTAACCACTCACCTCACCCAGTATCACAGTTACGAGTAAGTGGAGCTACAACTCTACTCCCCCCCATACGCTTTCATGGCGTGGACAAGGAGCACTTTGCCCTTTTTTTTTCATTTTACATCAGCGCCTCTGAAACTGTATTACTGCTTTTATTACATGCTCAAAAGGTTTTTGGTTTTTGTCTCTAAATACGACAGTGGGAAAGAAGGGGTCGCTCTATACTTGGTCTTACACGGCAAGGTATGGACTTCGATGTTTGGAAATGTCCATCGTTCCGTAACGCTCACAGTTTGGCGCGCACTTTATTTTTAATTTTATGCATTTTGACAGCCGTTATATCGTCTGTACAGGCAAAGCTTCTCTCTCTCTCTTGGTAGGAGAGATGAACTGAATGTGCACGGAACATTAGAAGCCCCCGCACAAATGCGGGCACCTGTAGGGATTCTCACTGAATCCCTACAGGCGATCAGTGCACTGGCACTGGAAGCATGGCGGTAACATGTTCATGAAATGCATAGATACACAGTCAGTCCGTCCCCCCATGAAGATTCTACAGGAGCACAAATACGAAACTGGAAAAAATCAAACCTGAAGTACCCTGTAAACGCATCTTTATTCAAACAAATATGAAGCAGAAAGTGCGGACAACGATTTAAAGTGTCCACTTCCCTCTCAACTGAATTGATCACCATGGAGGATAAAGCGGGAAATTACAGCAACCGCTCCACCTGGTTAAGTGTTTATGCACTAATTTCTCGACCCGACACCGGTTGAGCTACTAACAGCATCGGTAAATATGTCACAAATACTAAACCAAATCCGTAAAATTCCAGCACATGCTACGTCATAGGACGGGGTACTTACATGAAAGGCCGATCCCGGTGGCCGTGCGGTCTGTCTGCGGCCGCTTTATTGCTGGGGCCGGAGATTCGAATCCCGCTGAAACTTGCATGTTCGTCTCTTATGTGATTTTGTGTGTTGTGTAGGTAGCGGCCTACGCAGCGAGCTACCGGGTAGCTAAGTCCTACCGGGTGTGTGTGTGTGTGTGTGGGTGTGCCTAATTGTGACATAAAAACCTCAAAAAAGAGAAGGCCTAGGCCCAGGTGGGCCGTCACGTCACAGACAAAAATGACGAAAACCCTAAGGCAAAACGTCACGTGCCCATATCTGTAAAGTTATCAGGCATAACTTCAATACACCGAAACATGTCTCCGTCTTTCGTAAAGCGTTCAGGCAAAACGTCACGTTTCCATACCTGTAAAGTTATCAGGCATAACTTCAATACACCGAAACATGTCTCCGTCTTTCGTAAAGCGTTCAGGCAAAACGTCACGCGCCCATATCGGTATAGTTATCAGGCATAACTTCAATACACCCGAACATGTCTCCGTATTTCGTAAAGCGTTGAGGCAAAACGCCAAAATATCGCACTGTGTCCATACTTGCAGAGTTCTCAGGCATTACGTCAATTGAGGGCACCGTGTTCACACCTCTAAGGCTTTACGCACTACACCGCTGTTATCACAGTCTCCATGTTAGTGCTTACCAAACACAACGCCAATGTATCGCACCGTGTTCGTACTTCTAATCACAACTGACCGCACTGTGTACCTGCACCTAACGTTCTGAGACATATGGCAACGTTTCCCACTGTGTACACACGTCTAAAGTTATCACGCACAGCGGCGAACTTTCGCGCCTTCTCCATATTTCTAAGACTCGCATTCAAGCAGCGAACACACCGCAATCTGTCCACGCTTCTGAAGTCGAGCACAATGTCAGTGTACCGCCCTGTGCCCGCAGTTCTTAACACAAAGAACACATAAAAAAATTTAAGTTACGCAACATAAAACCTTCTGTAAAAGAATTTTTAAATTTAATATTATTGTGTGCATGTGTTGTTGTGTATGGATGATTATGGAAAAATAAATTCTATCTGCTTTCTTTCAAATTCTCAGACGCGCACAACTATTAACAAATGTCACCCTGGACATCCTGTTGTGTTCTATATGCTATAAAATTGTCATCCCTCACTACCGTAACAACTTCATGATGTCGTCTGATAAAACACAATACAGCCAACCTCGGTCATAACGGATCCCAGGGTGAGTCCAAAAACTATCCGTCATAACCGAAGTCCGTTACAACCAAGGCCGGTATAACCGAGGTTGACCTACGCAGTTGTGTTGTGGCGCCTCGTAGCTGCCTTGCAACATTAGCAAATACAATATTAGGTAAATTCACAGGGCGGTAACAACACTGATCAAGGTCCTATGGAATCTCATGCTGTGTATCTTAATGCATATGTATGACGGTTACGATGAAGCATCCTGCTTACATCTTCAGGGGGAGGCACTCACAGGCAGAAGGGCGTAATCGTCATATTGTTGGCTATAAGAGCATCCAGCACTCACGAAACTTACATTAACTTTCACCAATATTTACACATATTATCGGCCACATAAAATGCACCCGGATATGTAAAATTCCCTAGATATAACCGTCACAATAACTGTAAAATATAACACAGTAATACGTTTCACACGACTTTACTAAGTGTACGACATAAATCCACAATCAAACCGTCACATGTCAACCTTCACTTTATCATCAACCGGAGCCAAAAATCGAAAGCTGAATATGCGACGGTGAATCAAAACGAAAGGGAGTTTGCCAGTACATGTACTGTAAACGCTGCACTAGCGGCACATAGCGGCTGTCTCAGTAACTACATACCAGGCACTGTCGTGACGCGTCAGTGTCAGGTTTAGTTAGCGCTGTGTTTGTTTACAAATCTTCTTTAAAAATGGCGACACGCTTTCGAATTGCACCATTTTAAAATAGCGAGCTGTAATCCGTTTTTTTGAGTCAGAAGGCGTTAAAAACATCTGAAATTTATACGAGAATGTTAGAGCAATATCGTGAACACTGCATGGCATGGAAGGAATTGTTTTACCCAACGATAACGCGCGTCCGCATTCCAGGGCAGCTACCGATGAGGCAATCAGGCAGCTAAAATTTGAACTTCTCCCCCCCCCCCCCCAATATAGTCCGATCCAGCTCCATCGGATTATCACGCGTTTGGGGGACCACTAAAGGAAGTCCTGCGTGAACGAAGATGTGCCAGTGATTATGAATCTACGGACACGCTGCATACGCGACTTCGATCGCGACTGAAAAATTTCTTCGCAGATGGAATCAGAAAAATTGTCAACCGCCACAAAATATGCCTTGAAAAGGGGATTGATTATGTTCAGAAATGGAACACTTTGCATTTTTCAGAGATTTTTGTACACGAAGCAATTCATAAATTCACTGAACTTTTTTTTACTCTGCCTCGTAGATTTTGCTCGATCAGAAAACTGTTTTACATTGCACGAGATTACGAAGTCGACACCTTGAAAAACACTACGCAGATATATCATCAGACAACATTTCGTGACCCTACATCGCGTGGGGCTAGTTTTGTACCCACCGGAGCAGCTTCCTGGCCCCCATATCAATACGTAGGGCAGCATCTAATGAATTGGTCTTTGTACTAACCAAGCTGAAAAACGTCAACATATTGTTTATTCACCCGCCAGAGGCACAGCAAAGCGCTACACTATTACAGCAATACACTAATTACTTCCGCTGCACGACTTTACGTAGTGTTCATCGTCAGTTAATGTCTACCGTCTGGTTGCACTTAATGCACTGCAGCTTGATATATGTACTGTAGGGGCACGTGTATACAAGTGTTACGGAATTCTAACTTGGGAGCGTGCTATACACAGCTGTTCACGAGATGGACTAACAACCACTACAGTTGCGACAGAGCCCTCGACGCTGGCGGGTCAGTAATAGAACAAGCCACAACAAACCCAAGCCGCTAGACACATTACTGTACGTAACACGCGTGTACAGTACCTTTATATCCATTTCTGACGGGCGTTCGTGCTTCCTGTCTGCCTCATCCTCAGGTTCGTCCATTTCCAGCTCTTCTGGCGATTCCTTCACGACCTAAGGAGAGAAAATCAATTTTATAAATCGCTTCATAAGCTTCGGCAAATATTTAGACTGTGACGTGGCGATTAAGGTCTCTGATCGACGGACAAGCAGATCAGCACCCCTTCCCCTCCCGACCCCATCCACTCTCCACAATCACTCATCGCTCTTGTGTATATTCGTGTGCTGTGTAAACTACGTCGCTTTGGCAGTCCAGCTCGATAGTATCGGGGCTAAGTTCTGCTGCAGTCTTAAGTTCTAAATATCTTCTTTCCGTTGGAATGGGACAGGCCTGCGTCCGTCCCTGGTACTGTGACGTCGGAGGTTTTGATTATTGAGTGCACTGTGACATAACTAACTCCATGGAGCAGAGTCCTTCTTCAGAAGCTAACAGTTTCTCAGCTAGTCAAGGAATTCCCTGCATTTTATGGAACCCAAAGGTTTATTACCGCATTCACAAGAGCCCGCCACCTGTCTCTATCCTCAGCCAGCTCAGTCCAATCGATGCTCTCCCTCCCACTTCTCGAAGACCCATTTTAATATTATCCTCCCATCTACGCCTGGGTCTCCCAAGTGGTCTCCTCCCTTCAGGTCTAACTACCAAAACCTTGTATGCAGCTCCACCCTCACCCATACGTACCACATGTCCCGCCCATCTCAATCTTCTCGATTTAATCACCCGGACTACATTTGGTGATGAGTACAGGTCATTAAGTTCCTCGTTATGTAGTCTTCTCCAATCCCCTGTCGCCTCGTCCCTCTTAGGCCCAAATATCCTCCTCAGCACCCTATTCTCGAACACCCTCAGTCTTTGTTCCTCCCTCAGTGTGAGAGACCAAGTTTCGCACCCATACAAAACAACAGGTAAAACTACAGTTCTGTATACCCTAATCTTTGTGTTTTTGGATAGCAACCTGGAAGACAAAAGATTCTGCACCGAAGGATAGCAAGCATTCCCTGACTTCAATCTGCTCTTAATTTCTTCATGAATGGAGTTTCGATTCGTTAGGGTTGCTCCCAAATATCTGAATTCTTCCACCCTTTCAAAGGATTTATTATCTATAATTATGTTGTGATTGTGTCCTGCATTCTGATTTCGATACATGACCATGTACTTAGTTTTCTCAGCATTTACTTCTAGACCAATCTCCTTACCAGCAATCATTAAATCTTCTGCGATTTTCTTTATACTATGTATGCTTCCGGCCAATATATTAACATCATCAGCATAAACCAGAAGCTGATGTGTACCATTCAATTTCAAGCCCTCCTGGTTTGCCTGATTCCTCCTAATGGCATATTCTAAAGCAAAGTTGAAAAACAATGGCGACAGAGCATCTCCTTGTTTCAAACCATTCTTAATAGGAAACGTGTCAGACACACCGTGACACAAATTCTCTTTTTTATAATCTCTCTTGCGTTTGTTTGTGCCATTGCAACACACACGGACTTACCTGTAGCTGTGCCTGTAAGTAAGCACAATCATAGTATATTTACCTTTACCCAAATGGGGTTCGCTAAATTGTCATTAATCTTCTGTGACTAGCAGTCGCGCTACACGTGAGCTTCCTGATATCGGCGAGAATAGCCTTGCCGCCGGCAGAATCCAACAAAACAAGACTTGCCGCGTAATTCTACAATACATCTCAGAACCGCGTCTCGAAATAACGACTTTCAATAATTTTATAAATTACAATCTAAGTGGAACAATAATGCGACACACTTAACCTTTTAAAGCCTAGCGGTAACTTTACATACCACCAGGTTTAACATTAAAAAATTCTGCGTGGTGCCCACATTGCGTTTATGTGTTTTGTACGGATCTCAGAACAAACAGCAACTTTTGCCTTATAAAACATTAAGAGACTGGTTTTTATAACCGAAGTGTAGAGTGTTTACTGCGCGGTACGCATTGAGTCCTTATATAAAACAGATACGCTTCGTCTTTAAAGGGTTAATATAAAACATTAAGAGACTGGTTTTTTATAACCGAAGTGGAGAGTGTTTACAGCGCGGTACGCACTGAGTCCTTATATAAAACAGATACGCTTCGTCTTTAACCTTTTAAAGCATAGCGGTAACTTTACATACGACCAGGTTTAACATTAAAAAATTCTACGTGGTGCCCACATTGCGTTTATGTGTTTTGTACGGATCTCAGAACAAACAGCAACTTTTGCCTTATAAAACATTAAGAGACTGGTTTTTATAACCGAAGTGTAGAGTGTTTACTGCGCGGTACGCATTGAGTCCTTATATAAAACAGATACGCTTCGTCTTTAAAGGGTTAATAGTTGGAAGAAAACCACTCTTCAAAACTGCGGACATACAAAATTCTCGGGTTCATGTATTTTAAACGCCACAGCAGATACAAACCACTTAGACTCCTTCAGGCGTGACAGATTACACATGAATGTTAACTGGTAAAGATTTGGAAGACTGCGACAATAGCCATTTTAAAGGACTGTCACGCTGTTTGTTTGGAGACCGACATCAGGGTCGTCCAGTTTCGAACCGACTACGTCCCGGCTATAAGTACAGTGCTATCCGTGATTTGAGCCTTCCACCGCGACGCTGATGAGATCTGCCTTCTTCGGGGATATCACGCAGCGTCGACTGGTAATTCTTTACCTATACCGTTACCATTACCATTCGTCGACTGGTAATCCTTTGCCTATACCGTTACCATTACCATTCGTCGACTGGTAATCCTTTGCCTACACCGTTACCATTACCATTCGTCGAATGGTAATCCTTTACCTATACCACTACCATTACCATTCGACGCTGCGTGATATCCCCTAAGAACGCAGATCTGAAGTCCAGCACTTCCAGTTAACACAAAGCATCAGGCTGCAGCTCCAGGTCAGGTTCTTGTGACGCTGTAAGCAACATTACGAGGAAGCACTGGAGACTGAATACAGTCCACTACACCGCACACAGTCACAGCTCTAACTCGTCAATCTGGCGCATTAGTCTAGAAACCAACCCTCTTACCTTCAACCACATCCCATTAGTGGTCAACCCTAACTTCCACTTACGTTCAGACATTTCTAGCCACTATTTCAGTCTCATTGCCACCTGCCAGCTAACTGTTTGGGTTTTAAGCATCTAGAGCTTCAAATCGTCCAGAAATGTGATTCCGAAACACTACAAAAACTAATTCTTACTTTAGTTCAATGCACTGAAAACCCCGAAATCATGTTAGCTTACTTCTGTTTCTGTCCCTTGCGAATATTCTCCATACATTTGTCTGATATATTTATTTTGGGGTTACTTCTACAATGACCTCAAAAGTGCCCCCCTCCCCACAGCGTTGCCGTCTCAGGAATTCGGGTGCATATAGTCAAAAGGTCAATGAAAACACGGCTCAGTGTTGACAGAACGAGACTCTGGGCCCAAAAGAAGGGTCGCTGAGGCTGTGCGACTCCGGAGCCTCGAGTCCGGTACGACAAAGAATAAACCATTAACCCCTTAAATACGAAGCGTATCTGTTTTATATAAGGACTCAGTGCGTACCGCGCTGTAAACACTCTCCACTTCGGTTATAAAAACCAGTCTCTTAATGTTTTATAAGGCAAAAGTTGCTGTTTGTTCTGAGATCCGTACAAAACACATAAACGCAATGTGGGCACCACGTAGAATTTTTTAATGTTAAACCTGGCGGTACATAAAGTTACCGCTAGGCTTTAAAAGGTTAAAGCAGTGTTTCCCAGACTTCTTGCTCATGGACCCCGTTTGGCTTCGAAACATAACCACGTATCCTCACATACTTGCTCACGTAAATATAGAGCGTCCGGATGATTGGTATCCAAAATTAAAAATGTATATTTCAGAACCGATTTTAGATAGATACCAATACATACCAGCAGCATACGTAACAACGCATTGCGTGATTTGACTTTAATTAAAACGAATGTCACTCGCTCCGTGCGTACAGGAAGTTTCCTGATTGCGAGGTATTCTAACGGACATACGAAGTAAGCACATCGCCAATTAAAGTAGCCCCTCGATTGTTTTTAACAGAACATTAAAATAAGCGAACTTCAAAGTAGCCGTTATTGAAATGTATACACGCATCCCCTGCGAATTCGTTGCGAACACTTTGGGAACCACTGCGTTATAGAACGCAGACGTGTCGTTACATTATACAAGATACACACGTACAGCTAACGTAAGGGCAAAAAAAACGTAAAGAAAAACCCATACCTTGGAATATACCTCATCCGACATGCGCGTCAGGTACGGACCTGTGAGTCCACGACGTAATTTCAGTGATCTACCAATCCAGACAAAATTCACATGTACTACAAGCCACGTCCGTCCAGGGAGAAGAACACAGAAAGACTAGACTTGGGAGTTTAGGACGGCCTTGCACACACCCCCAATATTTTACTACCTAAGAATACTACCTTCGGCAACTGAGTTCAAGAGGGACAAACAGGAAAAATGGGGTGAGAGTGGGGGGGGAAATGGATGCATGTATATTACGAAGTGGTTCAAACCAATCTTCCCCCTCTTTCTAATTTGACTGTTTCGTAAAGTTCCAATACTCATGGTCGATTTCGCTTCCCCCCCCCCTCCCCCCGTGTTATTAGACAAGTCATGCCTATGGCGAACAACTTCTGATAAGGACGTATCGCTCCAAAACCCCTAACAAGAGCAGAAGACGCAACTCCAACATCCACCCCCACCATCACAACTATTCCGCTACCAGCCACACCAGGACACATGCTGACTCTAGCACCGGGTACCAACAGAACAGCAGACGTACAGGAGTTCAGAACAAGCAAACGGCCACAATATCAACACCAGACCTTCATATAAAGCGCTTCGCATACGCACACAGCAGAAGTGCTAATTAACCCTTTAAAGACGAAACGTTTCTGTTTTATATAAGGACTCAGTGCGTACCGCGCTGTAAACACTCTCCACTTCGGTTATAAAAACCAGTCTCTTAATGTTTTATAAGGCAAAAGTTGCTGTTTGTTCTGAGATCCGTACAAAACACATAAACGCAATGTGGGCACCACGTAGAATTTTTTAATGCTAAACCTGGTGGTACGTAAAGTTACCGCTAGGCTTTAAAAGGTTAATATTTGATGTCCTTTCATATGGTGCGACATCATATTTCCTTTCGAGGCTCTGGACTGGCAAGTCATTTCTAAATGCCAGTCATTGTTATTGCCACCGTCGTCATCATCATCATAAACAACAACTGTTAAGGTTTACATTCTACCCATCTTTGTTTTGGTCTCCACAGATCACGGCGTTGACTCGGAAAATGCGGGAAAGCCAATAGTAGACGACGATTTTCTTCCATTCTTGCCACGTGTTTCCTCCATTTCCATTCGTACCGGATAACGTCCTACCCTACAACTGGATTCTTCTACCCTACAGTTTAGGCATCCCTGTGTAACCTAAAATTGAGGAGTGTAACCGCCGACAGACACGCCACATGAACTGATTGGTTGTGTAGCATCATAAAGAGAATGGAAGAGTAGGGGCACAGTAAGCAGTACAATTGTACCAACCTTACAGGACGACACTCGTTATCACCCGAACACGTGACCCCATAAATACGCCGTGCGTCCCATACACTTCGTACTAACCTCTTCTCTGCACCGACGTCACTGAAACACGACATCGTTAACACGCACGGTTCATTTACGTTACATCAAACCAAGGCAAATTGTTATTTAAACTTTTCAATCTTGGATATTAGATTTAAAATACGTTTACTCTAATCTAATTTTCTTAAAGAACGCAATTAACTGTATAGGATGCCATGCTACCTGAGTACAGACTAAGAGTAAGGTAGACGCAAGTAACGCTCTGAACTCCTTGCGCACTGTCACGGCAACTTACAATTTACGTTCGCCCAAAACAGTGCCTACGCAGTTACAAAAACAAAATTAGTTTCAATGAAAAAGCATGTCAGACGGAATAGACAGAAACGTGTATTATTACTACTCACGCGTTTTTTACCTAATTTCTTAGCGTTATTAACCTTTTAAAGCCTAGCGGTAACTTTACATACCGCCAGGTTTAACATTAAAAAATTCTACGTTGTGCCCACATTGCGTTTATGTGTTTTGTACGGATCTCAGAACTAACAGCAACTTTTGCCTTATAAAACATTAAGAGATTGGTTTTTATAACCGGAGTGGAGAGTGTTTACAGCGCGGTACGCACTGAGTCCTTATATAAAACAGATACGCTTCGTCTTTAACCGTTTAAAGCCTAGCGGTAACTTTAAGTACCACCAGGTTTAACATTAAAAAATTCTACGTGGTGCCCACATTGCGTTTATGTGTTTTGTACGGATCTCAGAACAAACAGCAACTTTTGCCTTATAAAACATTAAGAGACTGGTTTTTATAACCAAAGTGAAGAGTGTTTACAGCGCGGTACGCACTCAGTCCTTACATAAAACAGATACGCTTCGTCTTTAGAGGGTTAATTTAAGAAAGATAAGATGGGTCAGACAGCACCACACATGGTGAGATGGAAAAACATGTATAAATTTTAGCCGAACCCTCTCAAAGCAGGGAAAATATTTTGGAGGTGCTTGGAGAAAACGGTTGTCCATTGAATTCAACCGACTCATAACACAAGCCAAAGACGGGCTTTCGTCAACACAGAAATGGATTCCATACAAGCCACCAATTTATTAAACAGGCTTTGAATGTAGATTCTGCGCCAAGAACAGCAGACTGATGCCAGTAGACATATGGGGACGGTAATGGATCTCCGTTCCACGGCTCTTCACACCAAAGGCGGGTGCAGCACAGGCAGACACGTTCGGTATCAATGCGTCCTATATCATTCGTGGCACTGAGCGGGTGGCAAACATTGCATTGAACGCTCAACGGGACTGGCATGTTATTATGTTATTTTAATTGCAACTTCCCCTTCTCCTCCTCCTTCCCTTCTTCTTCTCCTTCTTCTCATCCTCCTTCTCCTTTTCCTTCCCCTTCTTCTCCTTCTTCTTCTCCTTCCCTTCTCCTTCTTATCCTCCTCCTCCTCCTACTCCTTCTTCTTCTTCTTCTTCTTCTTCTTCTTCTCCTTCTTCTTCTTCTTCTCCTTCCCTTCTCCTTCTTATCCTTCTCCTTCTCCTTCCCCTTCTTCTCTTTCTCCTTCTCCTTCTTCTCCTTCCCTTCTCCTTCTTATCCTTCTCTTTCTTCTTCTCCTTCCCTTCTCCTTCTTCTCCTTCCCTTCTCCTTCTTCTCCTTCCCTTCTCCTTCTTATCCTTCTCCTTCCCTTCTCCTTCTAATCCTTCTCCTTCTCCTTCCCCTTCTTATCCTTCTCCTTCTTCTCCTTCTTCTTCTCCTTCCCCTTCCCTTCTTCTTCCCCTTCCCTTCTCCTTCTTCTCCTTCTTCTTCTTCTTCCCCTTCCCTTCTCCTTCTTTTTCTTCTTCTCCTTACCTTCTCCTTCTTCTCCTTCTCCTTCTTCTTTTCCTTCCCTTCTTCTTCTTCTTCTTCTTCTTCTTCTTCTTCTTCTTCTTCTTCTTCTTCTTCTTCACAACCCTGGATGGGTTTTGCCTTGCTCAGAAATGCACAAACCGCTGCACTCTACAATAAGGAGCGTATCTCAGTTTTTCAAGTCGTGCCCAAGGAAGAACCACACACAACGCAAACACACGACACGAAAGACGGGAAATTACACATTAATGAGATAATAATGAATGTGCGTGAGAATGGAACTATGCTATGAGAAAAAGGCCGCGAAAGAACATGCTAAATGAAAGAAAAACGGGCGGAAAAACAGGAATGAATAATTTGTGCGTCTCTCGTCTTGTGTGTCGGCATTAAAACGGGCATTTCAATGCCAAGCTATAGCCCAGCTCTCGTCTCTTCTAATGCAGTCTCTCGCGATGGGCAAATATTCGTCTTCCGCCTGTATTTTAATTTCCTCGGCATTTCTCGGAAACTGGATAATAAAATTTTCTAGAATTTCCACAAAACTGAATATTTCTAACTTCTAAACTAAGCAAGAAATTTTCCGATGCTAGATACCATAAACACACAGACACATAGATCAAATATACACATCGAGTAAAATTGCCTGTAAGAAAACTCCAGTCAGTCTGACGAATTTCCGTTTGATTTTAACCTAATACACTGTATTATGCCGAGCCCAGTGGCCGCGCGGTCTAAGGCGTGGGTCTGCGGCCGAGCGCTTGCTGGGATCGTGGGTTCGAATCCCACCGGGGGCATGGATGTTTGTCTCTTGTGAGTGTTTGTGTTGTCAGGTAGAGGTCTCTGCGACGGGCCGATCCCTCGTCCAGAGGAGTCCTACCGACTGTGGTGTGTGTCTGAGTGTGATCAAGTGAAAATAAACAACCTCGACACCTGCTTTGAATTTTTTTCTCTTGTACAGTGTTTGTGTTGTCAGGTAGAGGTCTCGGCGACGGGCCGATCCCTCGTCCAGAGGAGTCCTACCAACTGTGGTGTGTGTCTGAGTGTGATCAAGTGAAAATAAACAACCTCGACACCTGCTTTGAATTTTTTCTCTTGTACAGTGTTTGTGTTGTCAGGTAGAGGTCTCGGCGACGGGCCGATCCCTCGTCTAGAGGAGTCCTACCGACTGTGGCATGTGTCGGAGTGTGATCACGGGAAAATAAAAACAACCTCGACACCTGCTGTGAACAGGTAGAAGAGGGAACCTGCATTTGCCCGGGCAGAGAGGCTGTTACACGTTGTACACAGCCATCCGGAATGGCTTCAGTGCACTGCAGAATTCGCTGTTTTGCTGTCAGGATGTGTGTTTATACACTTCGGCCTTCAGGTAGCCCCATAGGAAAGAATCTTGTACCGCAACGTCGTCGCCATCCCTCTTTCTTCAGGAACGTGCCCACACACGGACCCACACATGCGGATATAGCAAGACGGACGTGACGTTTCAGTGCGAAAGTTTCCAGTAACTGACGAAGTAGTCTGGTACCAGAGAGGATGTTGTATTGTGTCACTGGGTTTGTTAGTTTAGAGAAGTACTGCTGTGTTCTGAGTGTATGGAATGGGCCGAACATCGTGTTCTGTAGTTGGTTTTCTTCATATTGGCAATTTTGACCATCCATGTTCTGTACCAAAAACGTTTATTTATTTATCTACTTTTATTTCTTACGGACCGGGGTAGCGCTGTCCGCTTAGCGACTAGGTTACAGGCTGGACGGCCTGGGTTCGAATTCCGACACGGGCGTTGTATTTTTCTCTCCAAGGAAAAGTCGAGACCGGCTGTGGGAACCACTCAGCCTCTTATTCAGTGGGCACCGGCGTTGTTTCCCGGGAAAAAACGGCGGGCGTTTAGTTGACCACTCACCTCCGTCTAGCGCCAAGCTTTAGGAACGAGTGCAGCTACACCTTATTTTCCCTCTATGCCTTAATGGCGTGGAGAGGGACTTTACCTTTTATTTTATATATTTTTTGAATTTATTTAACGTTTTATTTTTAGTTTATTTAATAAACCCTGCAATTAAGCTTAGCTAAGATATGAGTATTATAACAGAAATTCGTGTTGGAACGCAGTAATTTGTACAGTTATTTAACCTTTTAAAGACAAAGCGTATCTGTTTTATATAAGGACTCAGTGCGTACCGCGCTGTAAACACTCTCCACTTCGGTTATAAAAACCAGTCTCTTAATGTTTTATAAGGCAAAAGTTGCTGTTTGTTCTGAGATCCGTACAAAACACATAAACGCAATGTGGGCACCACGTAGAATTTTTTAATGTTAAACCTGGTGGTACGTAAAGTTACCGCTAGGCTTTAAAAGGTTAAAGACGGAACGTATCTGTTTTATATAAGGACTCAGTGCGTACCGCGCTGTAAACACTCTGCACTTCGGTTATAAAAACCAGTCTCTTAATGTTTTATAAGGCAAAAGTTGCTGTTTGTTCTGAGATCCGTACAAAACACATAAACGCAATGTGGGCACCACGTAGAATTTTTTAATGTTAAACCTGGTGGTACGTAAAGTTACCGCTAGGCTTTAAAATGTTAAAGACCTAACGACGCAATTACCAACGGAACATGGAGAGCAAGGTTGTGAATGAAAATAGAACGTTCCGCTGCTGGAGGCAGGTTTTAAATAACTTAATTTAGTTTAATTTAATTCAACTTGCCGTAACGTGCATATTTCGGTACAGGATAGTCCCTTCACATTTTCTAGCACACACTTTGAAGGCATTTCCCATATCTCCCAGTCTGCTACACCCGGCTCCCAAATGATCCCCCCCCCCCTCCCAAACTTCATAATCTCAGTAATACTCAGAGAAGAGCATTAATTATGCAGCTTCGCACCACGACTTCCCCTCAGCCTCCTCCTACTGCCACTCTCTTAGGTCCAAATATCCTCCCCAGCACCCTGTTCTCGTAGCCCTCAACGTCTGCAACAAACCAAGTTTCACTACAGCAGAAGATATCGGCCTGACTTCGTACATTACAGTCATAACGTTTCTATACACGAGAATAGTACAGAAATTCCAAATAGAAAAATAGCAAAGATTCCTAAAGTGCACTCTGTTCTTAACCTTTTAAAGCCCAGCGGTAACTTTACATACGACCAGGTTTAACATTAAAAAATTCTACCTGGTGCCCACATTGCGTTTATGTGTTTTGTACGGATCTCAGAACAAACAGCAACTTTTGCCTTATAAAACATTAAGAGACTGGTTTTTATAACCGAAGTGGAGAGTGTTTACAGCGCGGTACGCACTGAGTCCTTATATAAAACAGATACGCTTCGTCTTTAACCTTTTAAAGCCTAGCGGTAACTTTACGTACCACCAGGTTTAACATTAAAAAATTCTACGTGGTGCCCACATTGCGTTTATGTGTTTTGTACGGATCTCAGAACAAACAGCAACTTTTGCCTTATAAAACATTAAGAGATTGGTTATTATAACCGGAGTGGAGAGTGTTTACAGCGCGGTACGCACTGAGTCCTTATATAAAACAGACACGCTTCGTCTTTAAAGGGTTAATACATCCGTAACTGCAACATTTGTTACCGTTTTCGCCTAATGACTGAACTTCACCACATTTTCGAAAAAAACTAACAGCTGTGCGACTCCTGATATTTTCACGGTGGTGTGGTTGAAGATTCCATTCTTCTGGAATATGACACCCCGTCACTGGGCAATCGGTTCGCGACGTTTAGAAGGAATCCAGTAACTTCATCTTCTTGGACCTCTAGATCCCTGAAGATGAAAGCACTACGCCTCTTCGAAATGTTCGAATCTGATCACGCTGTGACGCGGTGACATAGTACAGCAGAACGCAGTTCTTGGCATAACAGCCATCTTTACAGCACTACCAGCCACTCGACCGTCACATGATGGGCCGCCGTAACATCCACGTGCTACTCTGCGGTCTGTTTCACAATTTTTACTTAGTTCATGATGTCTCAGTAATTTAGTACACTAGTGGTTACGCAGATACGATTGTATTACAAACAGATTTAAATACCCTCACCACTTAAATATGACCCCTTTTTAACTTCTCCTTTCACATTCTACAAATATTTTCACATTCAAGAAAACTAACCACCTTCTATTAGCAGGCCCATGTATAACACCTTTATCCCTTTAAAGACGAAGCGTATCTGTTTTATATTAGGACTCAGTGCGTACCGCGCTGTAAACACTCTCCACTTCGGTTATAAAAACCAGTCTCTTAATGTTTTATAAGGCAAAAGTTGCTGTTTGTTCTGAGATCCGTACAAAACACATAAACGCAATGTGGGCACGACGTAGAATTTTTTAATGTTAAACCTGGTGGTACGTAAAGTTACCGCTAGGCTTTAAAACGTTAAGATACCTTAAACGCTGTCTTAACTGAAGGACTTACATGAAGCAGGAATTTAGAAACAAGAATGATCTTAAACAAGCTACAACAATCAGGTAAAACACAATAAAATGACATACAAATACGTTTGCTATCAACACACAACACCAGCTGTCAATCGCATCAAAGTTCTCCATCTTCTTGTTACCATTACTTAATGCTTTAATGACCCTTAATTACTGAACTAATACTGTAAAACGAATTCGCAAACAATCTAATGAAATGTTTTTCTCACGACAGGTGGCCGATATAATCTCCATCGATGCCTTATATCGACCAAACTCTACCGTAACCAAGGCATCCGGCTGCTGAGACGTCACTGCCTTATATCGACATACCCCTAGTCTTAAGGCGTCTGTGACGTCGCTCAGAAAGGAATCTGTATCGTCGCCATGGCAACCCATGGTTGTGTTACTTTAACACAAAGTAAGGGTCTAACACACCTATAACGTAGATGTTTTTGTCTTCAATTCTCGTAAAGAGACATCCATATCTGTTTAACTCTAGATCAACTACCTGAAGGCAGCGTTGCGTTTTCGCTCAACAAATCCACATCAGTACAAACCAGAAGATGAATCGCTTACAGGCAGATATATTGTTAGTTGACAAATGCAAACGCCAGCCCCCACATATTCCACTTATTTCCTAAACAAGAGACGCATTTGTCGGTATGCTGAATGCCGGTGCCGCAACACAGAAAGACTGCCATTACCGCAGGGTTATGCATTCATCCCTTAGGAAACGTAATTAAACCAGTGTGTGCTGATGACGGTATTAAGGATCGTGCAATCACTCAGCAACCGCCGGCAGCCAAGGTGGTTATGAAACATAATCCAGCTCCACCACCATGTTCACAAATTTGCGGAAATCTGATGTTAGGGTGCTCCACCCTTGACCTCAGACTTGGGAAGTTCATTATCCCATACATGACGCCTTACTACATAAGTCGCTAACCGATACCTCATCTGTTCGCTGTTACATCGGGCGAAGGGGAGATCTGGTTGAGGACAATAGCTACTATCACAACGAAAAAACAAACGATGTAAAGAAATCAAACAACAAACCAACAAATAAACATGTGGTTAGGCAACAAACGGATAAAGAAACAAGTAAAGGAAGTGACCAAAAAAGTGAAGGAAATACGAGAGCAGAAAGAATTAACCATTTAAAGACGAAGCGTGTCTGTTTTATATAAGGACTCAGTGCGTACCACGCTGTAAACACTCTCCACTTCGGTTATAAAAACCAATCTCTTGAAGTTTTATAAGGCAAAAGTTGCTGTTTGTTCTGAGGTCCGTACAAAACACATAAACGCAATGTGGGCACCACGTAGAATTTTTTAATGTTAAACCTGGTGGTACGTAAAGTTACCGCTAGGTTTTAAAAGGTTAAGCAATACACTAACAAACAAACAAACGAGAAAAGAACTTGCACGAGCCAACAAAGAAACACATCAAGAAATTAAGTCATGAAAACAAATACAGAAAAGAAGCAAAAAAGTAATAAGGCAACAAGCAAAGAAACTGTATAACAAACTAACAAAGACACAAGTACGCAGCACCAACCCCAACACATGTACAGATTGTTAT
Organism: Coptotermes formosanus; assembly: GCA_013340265.1. Taxonomy (NCBI): domain Eukaryota; kingdom Metazoa; phylum Arthropoda; class Insecta; order Blattodea; family Rhinotermitidae; genus Coptotermes; species Coptotermes formosanus. Next base: position 314,655 of record BLKM01000311.1, on the reverse strand, counting down.
TACAACATTGCAAGCATCATGTATAGTGCAGCATCTTTCGGTGAGGTGTGCACCATCATCCGGGACTGGATTCAACCAGCACGGTATGAAAACATCACGATTAACAAAGACACGTTCAGATTCGAGATTTAACGAAGACAGGCACAAAGAAATAAAATTCAGCAACAAACTAACAAACCAACAAGTACAGAAGTAACAAAAACACGCGACGTAATTCAGTAGAACAAACGCATCAGCATTACTGCTGCAAGCTGCCCTCTCAGTACTTCCGAAATGCATTCTTTACTGATTCTAAAATCATTTACCCCGTGTATTTTGAATCAATATTTTCATTTAATGTACCAACGTAATGCATTGACACGTATTTCAAGTGCACTTTAGTTGGAACACTAAATAAAAATATTGCATTTTTTACAATTTACAAAAACATCCAAACGGATATAACTGGTAAATTGTGCACGTTATCAGTTAGAGCTAGCGGCCACATTTTGTACCAGTACTAAAATGGCTGATTGTAGGCACATATGTCCAAAAAACAGCCCCTCCAGTGACTTTGCTCGAGCGTTAACCTTCTAAAGCCTAGCGGTAACTTCACGTACCACCAGGTTTAACATTAAAAAATTCTACGTGGTGCCCACATTGCGTTTATGTGTTTTGTACGGATCTCAGAACAAACAGCAACTTTTGCCTTATAAAACATTAAAAGACTGGTTTTTATAACCGAAGTGGAGAGTGTTTACAGCGCGGTACGCACTGAGTCCTTATATAAAACAGATACGCTTCGTCTTTAACCTTTTAAAGCCTAGCGGTAACTTTACGTACCACCAGGTTTAACATTAAAAAAATTCTACGTGGTGGCCACATTGCGTTTATGTGTTTTGTACGGATCTCAGAACAAACAGCAACTTTTGCCTTATAAAACATTAAGAGACTGGCTTTTATAACCGAAGTGGAGAGTGTTTACAGCGCGGTACGCACTGAGTTCTTACATAAAACAGATACGCTTCGTCTTTAAAGGGTTAAACACGACCCTTCAGGATGACGGAAGAACACGCATTACGTGTAATTCAAAACAAACTGCTCGCAGTAATACTGCGACAATAACACTATGTGACCGAATTACGAAGGTACTGAAAACTTGGAGCTTTATAGAAATCAAGTTAGTATTGTCTTGACAGTGAAATGTTGGACGCAACCATGCGACTGAGACCAGAAAGACAAGAAAAGCGCAACAAACATTTGGCTCGAAAACAGCGAGTTCGAAGTAAGAGGAAACCAGAACATAACTTCAATGAACTCACAGGGAAATAAGTTGCAAGAACAGGAGGCGCGCGGAACTGGCTCAGATCACATCCAATAGAAAGGTTCTGGTGCCACTGCTGACTGAATCTTCCGGTTCTGTCACAAGGCATTTGGTTAGTTAAAATTACATATCCATTTTTCCGTCCCTCGATTCCATTACGAACAAAAACTATGAACACCGTCCCATCTGTGATTACATCATCCAGGTACCGTGTAAGTTCTCAGTTTAAGAAGTACCAGTCACCACGGCGGTAACACAAAAAATGGTACGAGATATCACTATTGGATAACAATATTTCAGAATTTTCTTTTGATACAGCCACACAAAGCTCCACCAGTGTCCCGTGTTTGTTGAAACACTTTGCAGTACCCTCAAGTGAATCGCAAATAACATATTACGTCCGTTATTGTATTTACCCACAAACCCACTGGAAGTACACAGCGGTAAACGAAAACGCTGAGGGAAATTAATCTGACCCGTCTGCTAGTTACTGGCACGTCCAGAGACAAAACTTTACATACTAAACAGACGGAACTAATGTATTGATTTTATCCTGATTACATCGTGCTTCAGTGAACCACGCGCGTTTCTGATTGGCAAAAAAAAACTTCATTGAAATTAGCACAGTATGAAACAGAACCAGTAAAATACAAATATTTGACAGCTACAGTGCGCAGTATTCAAGAAATTACAAGTGTCCAATCAGCATCTCTATCAGCGTGTCTATATATGTGTCGATTATAGATACATCCCAAAGACAGGGCCCTTTAGCGGTTCTGAAATTGTGTTCCGCGGAAACACGGAGTCTGATGAAGATACCTCAAATACTTCGTCGATACACAACAGCGAATATCGAAAGCGCGTCTTATAGATTCACGTTCTTTAACACTTTAAAGCCTAAAGTTCATGTAAATAGCATTTAATAAGCAGTCTGGCCGATCCCAGTGGCCGCGCGGTCTAAGGCGTAGGTCTGCGGCCGAGCGCTTGCTGGGATCGTGGGTTCGAATCCCACCGGGGGCATGAATTTTTTTCTCTTGTACAGTGTTTGTGTTGTCAGGTAGAGGTCTCTGCGGCGGGCCGATCCCTCGTCCAGAGGAGTCCTACCGACTGTGGTGTGTGTTTGAGTGTGATCAAGTGAAAATAAACAACCTCGACACCTGCTGTGAACAGGTAGGTAGAAGAGGGAAGGATTGCGTAAAATAACCAGTCTACTAACTATGTTAAGGAACAAAACACGACGTTTGGCAGCTACAAGAAACTACGTAGCCGAAACCCCGGGTGACTGAACATTAATGTGTGACGTAAATAGAGTTACCACTATGTTATTACGGGTTAACAAGCTGCATTCACACACCAAGACGATGCGACGGAATCCATCGCATGATGCGAGGGAATATGCAGCGCTCCCAGCGGCTCCTGACTGAACAACTGCTAAGGTAAAGAGGTAGGCGCAGGCCGGTATATTACAGATCTAAATTTAGTTTCTGCCAGACAGAGCAAATTAAACTGTTACTGCTACTGGCAGTCGCATTCTTTGTAACACCTGGCACAATCTTTGAAAGCCCACGAGTAATTTTAAATTGACATGTCCAAGGTTCGCCTCTAATAACGAACACCTGTAGCAAAGACATATTCGATTTGGTACTATAAACACAGAGTGTCGGGTAAATAACTACAAACGTGTCCCAACACGGGCCGGTGGGATTCGAACCCACGATCCCAGCAAGCGCTCGGCTGCAGACCCACGCCTTAGACCGCGCGGCCACTGGGATCGGCGCTCACATTTTAACTGATCACAAATTTATTGTACCACTCATCAGCAACAAGCTTCAAAACAATAATTCATCCCTCAAACACGCTCTTCTGTCCACGCAGTATTCTCCCTTCACCACATTCTGTATGCTCCAGAGAAACAGTGCAAACCGAGCAAAGATAATGTCACCAGTAACGCCGCCAGGAAGTTCTTCCTAAAGACGAACCTACTCACCAGCTAGTCCCTTACACCCGAACTTATCATACTAGACCCGAGACTGTATATCACACAGCAAAACGCTATTTCCGTGTAACATCGTCTTGATGTACGCACAACCACATGTTAGAAACCACACAAACAGCAGGCGGTGTAACACAGACTCGACTGCGCGCGCATAGTTGCCGGTACTGCAGCGGGACATGCTTTAATGGTTGCTGCTATTTCGTACCTATGTTACATTCCCGACATCCATAAAGTAAATTCCAAATAATTTAATTCATTTTTTGCGTATTAAAAATCTGAGTCACCAGCAAAGCGGCCAATAGCAGGAACAGCACACACACAAAATGGCAAAACAACAACAAAAACACGTAAAACAAAAGGTGACAACGAAACAACAAAAACACGTAAAAAAAAGGTGACAACGAAACAACAAAAACACGTAAAACAAAAGGTGACAACGAAACAACAAAAACAAAAGAATTGCATAAATAACACATTAGAACAAATTATGATAAAACTGCGAAATAAATATGAATGCGTGCGTAATAATAATAGTAGTAATAATAATAATAATAATAATAATAATAATAATTCGATTCAATGGATATTTACTAACGTGCAGGCTTAACAACACAAGCACCTATCATAAAGCCAGCACAAAGACACAAATAAAACAAAAGCAGTATAAATACACGGCAACAAAACACTAAACAGAAAAAAACACTGCAGAAGAAAAGCGATATGAAATAAATACAGGGGCAAAAACCCTGTATCCTGAAAAAAAAACACAGATAAGTTGATTTAAACATGTGACAGGTTAGCGCAGAATCTGTTTTAAATAAATAACGGATTTCCTAAAGATATCGCTGTCTGTGCACGCGGTTAGCAGCCGAAACACATCTCGCTGACGGAGAGTTTTTACAAGCAGCAGAAAACAGGAGGAGTTGCTACAATTACAAGGAAGAACCCGAACACCAGCAGTATCCGGGAGAGACGGACATTTTGAACCTGAATAAACAGAAATAAAAATAATAATAATAATAATAATAACTTTTTTCCAGATCACACAAGACCTCCAAAGCTGAAATAGCGCAGTTTAAATAACCAACAGAGTTAATCGACCACGACTCCTCGGGAATGGACATAAGATCAAACGAACCCAGCTATTTCCAGCACCTTTCTTTGGCATGACAATTACAAGGAGGAATTTGGCGTCTGATGTACTAAAATGAAACACTGCCAACTACTGCACACACAGCAGAGTTCTTCGATTAGCTCAACATGTAAAGTGACTGCCGCCACATGCTGCCATCTACAGACTGACCTCACAAACCTCTGTCGGATGGGCACCGTGGGTCACTTCCCCGACAGACACGCTGATCACAAACGCACATCAACTGCCGAAGTTTAGACACGGCGCAGCTTTCTCTGTACCTCTCTACGCACCTAACGCAGACAACTTCCCATTTCCTTTCAAAATGGTTATTCCGGAAGCGAAATGTGGTGAATCACCCTCCGAAATTTGGTGGCGTATTTTTCACTCAAAGAAGAGCATTAGAGTATGTCTAGTAGATGAAGGTTACATTTATATATATATAGCGTTCTTATATCACCCCTCTACATATTGACAGTCCTATATAATTGTAATATACTTTAATGTAGAGGGGACGACCCCATCTTAAATTGAAGTTTTAAAGCTTTCTGTATCTTTGTTCTTGGATAAGACCTAATGAAAGCTCAACACCACAGCCGAAAGTAGTGACATGCAAAATAAAACTTTTTAACGTTTAAAGCCTAGCGGTAACTTCACATACCACCAGGTTTAACATTAAAAAATTCTACGTGGTGCCCACATTGCGTTTATGTGTTTTGTACGGATCTCAGAACAAACAGCAACTTTTGCCGAATAAAACATTAAGAGACTGGTTTTTATAACCGAAGTGGAGAGTGTTTACAACGCGGTACGCACTGAGTCCTTATATAAAACAGATACGCTTCGTCTTTAAAGAGTTAATGTTGTGCGTGACAGACACTGAATAAATACATACCTGTGATTACCTATACAGTTCGTGTCAATAATAAAATTCATTTTCTCAGAGTTTCTAGAATGTACTTAGTGACATTTTTCGTGAGACTGGTGGCTAATTGTCAGTCGGAAAAGACTACTGTAATGAACAGAATTCTACAGAAGGGTATGCATTAAACCGTATCTGTGACACATAAGTGTGGCCTGGAAATTGCTGCCTCAGGACAAGGCTTTTGTTAACGCGGTAATGAGAGCAGAGAATGACTGGTTATTATAAATGTCACACAGAGAATGGACAACGGATCTGACCCAGTCATTCGGCCCTGCTGACCTGCAACGCCCTCAGAGTGCAGTAGCCTCGTGTTGCTATTATTCACCTTTTCGAGATTAATGCCAACCACGCCGCCAGACGTAAGCACCAGTTTACGAACAATAAACCATTCAGTGTACGAAAGCCTGTTGAAAAAAAAAATCTATTGCTGTGACCAGACAATTAGGTCCAAGCAGACATGCAACTGTATCGCATTACGCCCCATTACTGTCTATTCATAGCAGCCAGCGCTCCACTGGCTGTATTATCCTAGCTTCACCACACCGCAGTGCACTAACAGCAGGAAAGCTGATCCGAATGGACTGGCTAAGCACAACACAGTCCCTTCTGAAAAGCTATTAGCTGCATAACCTTTCAGATATCACGGAACGTACTGATACAGTTGTGACATCCTGCCGGGTTGTGAAGTAACACCCTGTACAATAGTAAAGTGGCGCCCTGTAGGATCGCAGAGTGACACCGATGTGCAGTCCTTATACTCCCCGCCTGGTACGCTGCTGTTTAACTGACACATGCTGGACGTTTCGACAGTTTCTTTTGGTTAAAGAAACACGGATTGCCCGACGAGAATGAGATTACCTCTGTTTAACCTTTTAAAGCCTAGCGGTAACTTTACGTACGACCAGGTTTAACATTAAAAAATTCTACGTGGTGCCCACATTGCGTTTATGTGTTTTGTACGGATCTCAGAACAAACAGCAACTTTNGTTTATGTGTTTTGTACGGATCTCAGAACAAACAGCAACTTTTGCCTTATAAAACATTAAGAGACTGGTTTTTATAACCGAAGTGGAGAGTGTTTACAGCGCGGTACGCACTGAGTCCTTATATAAAACAGACACGCTTCGTCTTTAAAGGATTAATGGGCTCAACACAGACACAGTACCTTTTACCTGAACTAGCCTCCGAAACGTCATATTTCTTCAACCAAAACGTGACGCACGAAATAAGCAAAACTAGAATCACTTTCATAGCCACCTTCAGAAAGCTGTAGATTTGTGCTCAACAGCTCGCTAACTGACCCTATCCTGAGCCACATTAACCCAAACCACATTCCCACACTCTATTTATGGACCATATCATCCTCCCCACCACTCCTACGTCAACAATCTGTAGCTTCCCTTCCGGTTCTCAGAATGAAGCTAAAGATCTGCCTTTCTCACCTCTCCCACATATTCTGCATATAAATTTTCTCAGCCTAATCAACTAATGCTATTCCCTCAGCATGACACGCTAAGTTTCGAAGTGAAAATTGTAGTTGACACCTTCAACCTTTATTTTTGTACACAACTTATTCTAAACTAAATCGCAGTTACGTATTGTCCAAATTCATGTGTTCTTGGTTTCTCTGACAGGTCACTGACCTTTCAAAATATCTAAAACTCTATCACACATAATGAAATTTGTAACGAATAATTCACCACATTGTGCACTGAATATTGGTTATAAAGATAAGTATATAGAAGAAACAGTAAATTGAAAATGTCTTGGTTTACATCTTGATAACCACCTAAACTGGAAGGATCATATTGATCAAATGATAGCTAAATTAAGTGCAAAGTGTTATGCAGTTAGGTCAATGTTTCACATCAGCAATATTAACACTCTCAAGTCAATTTATTTCGCGTATTTTCACTCTATTACACAGTACGGAATAATTTTGGGGGGGGGGGGGAATTCTTCCAACAGCAGGAAGATATTTGCATTACAAAAAAAACCATCAGAATGAGGGTCGCTGCACGTCCTGGAACTCCATGTAGAAATCTACTTAAAAAACCAAAGATTTTGCCTGCTCCATGCCATATATTTTCACTACTTAACTTCTTTGTTAACCTTTTAAAGCCTAGCGGTAACTTTACGTACCACAAGGTTTAACATTAAAAAATTCTACGTGGTGCCCACATTGCGTTTATGTGTTTTGTACGGATCTCAGAACAAACAGCAACTTTTGCCTTATAAAACATTAAGAGATTGGTTTTTATAACCGAAGTGGAGAGTGTTTACAGCGCGGTACGCACTGAGTCCTTATATAAAACAGATAAGCTTGGTCTTTAATCTTTTAAAGCCTAGAGGTAACTTTACGTACCACCAGGTTTAACGTTAAAAAATTCTACGTGGTGCCCACATTGCGTTTATGTGTTTTGCACGGATCTCAGTACAAACAGCAACTTTTGCCTTATAAAACATTAAGAGATTGGTTTTTATAACCGAAGTGGAGAGTGTTTACAGCGCGGTACGCACTGAGTCCTTATATAAAACAGACAAGCTTGGTCTTTAATCTTTTAAAGCCTAGCGGTAACTTTACGTACCACCAGGTTTAACGTTAAAAAATTCTACGTGGTGCCCACATTGCGTTTATGTGTTTTGTACGGATCTCAGAACAAACAGCAACTTTTGCCTTATAAAACATTAAAAGACTGGTTTTTATAACCGAAGTGGAGAGTGTTTACAGCGCGGTACGCACTGAGTCCTTATATAAAACAGATAGCCTTCGTCTTTAAAGGATTAATAATCAAGAAAATTTCCAAACAAATCCATCAGTACGCAGTATTAATACAAGCAATAAGCACCAGCTTCACAGACCAATTGCCAGCCTATCATGCTTGCAGAAAAGTGCATTCTACTCTAGCATCAGAATTTGCAACAGTTTACCATACAGTGTCACAAATCTTAAGAATGAAAAGGCACAACTTAAAGTAGCACTAAGAAGATACTTAAATGCACACTGCTTTTACTCTGTAGGTGAATTTCTTATGTGTGCTGATAAACTGTAATAATGACCTCCAAGACTGCACATAAAATGTTCAAAGTATTTTGCAATGTACATTTTTTATGTTTTTGTATGTTTATGACTTCTTCCACATCCTGTTGTGACAAAATTATGGATCCGTGGAATATGTGTGTGTGTGTGTGTGTGTGTGTGTGTGTGTGTGTGTGTGTGTACATTTGGAATGCATAACACTCATTTACCAAGTGTGTTCTTAACTATATCATACATCTACCCCACTCACCCGAATTTTCGTTTATTGCTCAAACAAGTCTATCGTTTCAAAATTCTCACCCTATAGATTTGAGACTGTATAGAATCGGAAAATATTTTTCCTTGTATAT
>BLKM01000311.1:270909-298409 GCA_013340265.1 Coptotermes formosanus | reverse complement strand
CCATAAAAATATAGACGGAAGAAAATATGAAAACTCTAAAGTTTCAGATGAAAAAAGCAACCAGCAAATGCACTGTACTTACTTATTCAACTTTTTTACAACTGTGTTACATTTTAATAATCTTATAGACATTCTTATTATTTAATGGGGTGCCACTGCACTCACAGTTAATAATGTGCTATTCACATCGGACCATATAGTTATGTGTTGTAATCCAAGAACTGTCATCAAATTAATATTGGAAAACAGTGTGTTATGTGTGTAAATGCTATATTTTAACAATTTCACGTGTGTGGAAAACATCGCCTGAGGAAAATAATGTCTTAATTATATACGACCCCCTGAGGATGGTGTCTTGCTACGCCGAAACATGTCGGGGAAAAGCAGAATAAAAAGTTGAATAAGTAAGTACAGTGCATTTGTTGGTTGCTTTTTCATGTGATATAAAATGCACGGTGAGTTAAAAGTGAAAATTTAAAGTTTCCTTCACATTTTTGTTCTATAGGTTTTATTTATTTTCTGTTCTCTTTACCGGAGTTCGGATTTCATACGCCACGCTGTTTATTACAGAATATATGAAGTCACGCTAATATATACATATACTGTTTACCAAGAGCCTGATGTTATAAAACGTGTTTTTATGACTGCCGTTTTCTGTTTTAATGAATGTTCCCGTCTGTTGCTAGCCAAATTTACTTTTCTGTTAGACAGAAAAATTCTTCACTGCCTGGTGCTTAGATTTATTTTGAAACTCATTGTTTACAGTTAATTTCTTAACATCTGACGACGTACACGTACAAGAGCCAATGATTGGAGGAAAGCGAACCACATATCTTTTGAATCATGGTTTCATTATTTGATTGCGGAGTACGACATAAACTACTGGTACAAGGTATGACCGGCCTTCAAAGTAGCCTTCAGGTTGTCGGTGGTTCGTTGCCAATGACGGGGAAGGCGGCGAAGAACATCAGCGTCACCCGTCGCGTTAACCTTTTAAAGCCTAGCGGTAACTTTACGTATCACCAGGTTCAACACTCACAAATTCTACGTTCTGCCCACACAGCGTATTTATGTGTTTTGTGTGGATCTCAGAACAAACAGCAACTTTTGCCTTATAAAACATTAAGAGATTGGTTTTTATAACCCAAGTGGAGAGTGTTTACAGCGCGGTACGCACTGAGTCCTTATATAAAACAGATACGCTTCGTCTTTAACCTTTTAAAGCCTCGCGGTAGCTTTACATATGACGAGGTTTAACATTAAAAAATTCTACGTGGTGCCCACATTGCGTTTATGTGTTTTGTACGGATCTCAGAACAAACAGCAACTTTTGCCTTATAAAACATTAAGAGACTGGTTTTTATAACCGAAGTGGAGAGTGTTTACAGCGCGGTAGGCACTGAGTCCTTATATAAAACAGACACACTTAGTCTTTAAAGGGTTAAACGGTTAATCTGTGCCACATCGCGCCTAGCTGCCGTTAATATGTCCACTCTGCCTGCAAATCTTTTAAGACGCAATGGGTGCTTCAGGTTGAGAATCAGATCACAGTCACATGGACTGAGGTCGCAACAATAGTGCAGGCGTTTTAACACTTCCCACCCCCAAAGCTGACGAACATTCGTAACAGTCTCTGCTGGGTGGACTATGGCATTCTCATGCACGATGACAGCATTTGTACACAGTTCCGGACGTTTCTTCCTAACTACACGATGCAGGTGGTATTGCAGAAATGACCTGTAATAAATACTGTGCATTCACGGTCTGGTTCTGTGGAGGGGGATGATGACACACAACTACTCCTTGGACGTCGTACACCAAAATCAACAACAGATTCGTCGATGTTGGGTTTTGTCTAACCTTGCATTTTCGTGGTAAATGTGAATGATGCCATTCGGAGGAACATGGTACGAATTCCACTTCGTAGGCCCTTGACCAAGTTCCGTCGGTCGCAATGATAAGAGTTAACATGTCTCCTTCGCGACGATGTCGTTCCAGATTGATACACGCTTCGCAGCGCGTCCACTGTTGCAACTCATTTAAACGATGTGGCACCCATTTAGTACCAATTCTGCGCATTTTTAAGTCGTGTCACAAAATTCAGCGCACTGTGGAGCCAGAAATCCCTGTGTGCTCTCCAGATTCCTTCACAGTCCAGCATCTGTCTTCATCCATGCACTGTTGACAATCTTTAATGTCTGTACACACCTTGCAAGTGTTCGACACTGTACGGCACGACAACCCAATGGTTCAAGTACCTTTGCATTGAACTCCCATGCATTTCTACCGTGCTGAACTGCTACTGTCACGTACAAAAGCTGTCCCACCTTACAGAATTACATTTCGGAATCAGACAGCCAGAGCAATGATGCGAAATGCGTGTGCACTCCTGCACGTATAATATTAACATCTACAAGTTCACACCACGTGGTTTCAAACGTATACACTTCATTTCGCGCGTTAACGTATTTATAGCCATGGAGTGACCAATGCAGTATAGGCTAACCTTGTTTTATTCCACCGCGGGGACATTGCATTTTACCGCAGCAACGAACAGTTTTAGGTGCGTTCGCAAAATTGCGAAAATCGACAATTAGCCACGTCATGTTTGTCTGTCCGTCCGTCCGTCCGTCCGCATAGAACAACTCAGCTCCCACTGAACGCATTTCCATGAAATTTGATATGTGAGAATTTTTCTAAAATCTGCAGAGAAAGTTCAAGTTTCATTACAACCTGACAACAATAACGGGTACTTTACATGAAGACCTATTTACATTTATGATCACATCTTGTGCAATTCTTCGTAGAATGAGAAGTGTTTCAGACAAAACGTGTACAGAAAATCAAAATATATTTTATGTTCAAAAACTTTTTTCCCGAAAATGTGCCATTTATGAGATAATGTGTAAGAAATATGGCAGAGCCACACAGGACACACATGACAATATAATACGGCGCATGCGCTTTGCATGCTGGATAACTAAGGCTACAGACACACACTCATAACATGTAATACTTATTCCTTTTCCACGGCAACAATGGTTACGCGAACGCGCCCCCGGTGTTACGTTTATGGCACATTGCCTGTCTTGTTATTAATGAATGTTATTGTATTTACCGAAAGCATTACGTTGTGTTGCTGTTATTATTATTATTATTATTATTATTATTATTATTATTATTCTGCAGAGTCCTAAGTTTCTTAGTACTCCCTTCCAAGGTGGTTTATTACAAAGAGTAGGCACGTTGTATGAAAACTACCATTGCCTCTGTGTTGCTTAATGGGGTAGAAATACGCGTAATGTCGTGGTCACATATAAATTTCGGGTGTTTCAACTCATTCCTCGCAAAATTATAAGGGCTGTTGCCTAAACCAGAGACTACAAAACAGCGTCATAAGAACCGGCGCCCTTTTCATTAAGTTCAAAAAGGGAAATCCTAACAGCCACCACTCATGTATCTAAGACTTTAACCGTTCAAAGCCTAGCGGTAACTTTACGTACCACCAGGTTTAACATTAAAAAATTGTACGTGGTGCCCACATTGCGTTTATGTGTTTTGTACGGATCTCAGAACAAACAGCAACTTTTGCCTTATAAAACATTAAGAGATTGGTTTTTATAACCGAAGTGGAGAGTGTTTACAGCGCGGTACGCACTGAGTCCTTATATAAAACAGATACGCTTCGTCTTTAACCTTGTAAAGCCTAGCGGTAAATTTACGTACGACCAGGTTTAACATTAAAAAATTCTACGTGGTGCCCACATTGCGTTTATGTGTTTTGTACGGATCTCAGAACAAACAGCAACTTTTGCCTTATAAAACATTTAGAGACTGGTTTTTATAACCGAAGTGGAGAGTGTTTACAGCGCGGTACGCACGGAGTCCTTATATAAAACAGATACACTTCGTCTTTAAAGGGCTAAATAACAGTGGTAACTCTGTGTACCACCTGCTTAGAGCTCACGAAACGCGTACCTGGAACACAGATCAGACTGCGATATTTCCGAAACGTCCAAAATGGCTCTTGGGCCCATCCAACCTCCTATGCAATGGCTGTCGGGTTCTTTCCCGGGGATAAAGCGGATGGGGGATGTGATGTCAACCACTCCCCTCCATCTAGCGCCGAGGTTAAGAATAAGTGGAGCTATACAGCCACTCCCCCTATACGCCTTCATGACGTGGACATGGATAACGTTATCTTTTTTACCTTTACGTTTTATTTGGTTCAGATATCCCATTGGTCTTTGTAACAGGGAACAGGATATTTTTTGGAGGAAAGAACACATTTTTAACGACCAGCTTCCAACTACTTAAACTATTCCGTTGTGTTACGTTCTCTAAATAGCTTATTGTTTTAGAACTACATCCAGAGGACGCCCAGTTCCAAAAACTAGTTAATATCTTTATATTATTTATTATTTACTCTCTCAAAAGTGAATTAAAAGTGAAGGTTTGAGAAATCGTTGGCGAGTACATGAAATGGTTCAGGAAGTTCAAAATTACCAATTTAAATGGACGCAACATGTTCTAAGAACGCCAGCTAACCGCCTGCCCCGAAAACTGCTGAAGTACAAACCTCACGGTCGCAGAGATTTGGGGAGACCACATCGCCGGTGGACAGATCAGTTGCTGTAGTCGCAGGACGGGCAGCGGTACCCACACTGCCGGTGGGAAGGAGGAGAAGGAGAAGGAGAAGGAGAAGGAGAAGGAGAAGGAGAAGGAGAAGGAGAAGGAGAAGGAGAAGGAGAAGGAGAAGGAGAAGGAGAAGGAGAAGGAGAAGGAGAAGGAGAAGGAGAAGGAGAAGGAGAAGAAGGAGGAGGAGGAGAAGGAGAAGGAGAAAAAGGAGAAGGAGGAGAATGAGAAGGAGAAGAAGGGGAAGGAGAAGGAGAAGAAGGAGGAGAAGGAGGAGAAGGAGAAGAAGGAGGAGAAGGGGAAGGAGAAGGAGGAGGAGAATGAGAAGGAGGAGAAGGAGAAGGAGGAGAATGAGAAGGAGAAGGAGAAGGAGAAGGAGGAGAAGGAGGAGAGGAAGAAGAAGACGAAGAAGAGGACGACGAAGAATCAGAAGAAGACGGCGACGACGACGACGAATGATGATGATGATGATGATGATGATGATTTACTCTCTCAAAACATGTCGCCTAATTTGAAATGTGCTATTAATAAGGATCATTTTAGAGGGACAGAAAAAGTCACAAAAACCCCAGTCGGCAGCCTACAGCCAGTCTTCAAGACGAGATTGGAATCCCAGACCTGCCGGACACTCGATCGCGATGTTCTGCGGAAGCGCGTGCATAAAACCGACCCAGAAAAGACCAAAAAACACTTCAAAAAATTACTTAACTACACAATGAACAACATTCTAACTCCCAATTACATGGTACGCCTAAAACAGAGCATCAAATGCCTAAAGCATAACCATAAATAAACTACAACTTTTCCGTGTATAAAGCCATCAAGCTTTGTATTAAGGAATGAATAAAACACGTCTCACACACGGAAAGCCCGCACATGGCACATACTGACAATGCGTCTTATGCCCTCCTTTAATACGTCTGTAAATAGGTGCATATTTTCGCCCGAATTTGAAACTCATAAATATGCTTACTACATGACTGTTCCACTATGATTCGTGTTCAGTGTATCATTCTGTATCACACAACATACATACCACTTCTTGGTCGAACAATCGATTCTGTTAACGTACCGTGAATGAAAGTCTTAGAAAATCGCCACCTTAAGGGTTACAAGTCAATGCACCAAAGTCAAGCCGTAACTGATTTATGACACAGCACTCCGCTCCACGTGCCATAGAGATGGTCTCTTATGGCACTTACAGTTCTTTCTCGCTGGTGCATGAACAGAAACTGTCAGGTAGCGACCGCACCGGCTTATCCATTATAACCGCTAATGGTTGGGCCCTGTCCTTAAGAAAGCCAAAGGAAGTGCAAAATTTACAAGCCTCCACGGCGTCTCCGGGTACAAAATGCTATCAAATTATATATGCAGTCTTCATTTCCTTCTGACGAGTCAGCCCTCTGCGCTCGAACACACTGTAACCTTTGTGAACTGTCCATTATTACGCTAAAAACGGCATAGCCGAGGAAAATCAGGTGTTGGGGAATGTCGGAGGAATCCGATGTAACCAAACATCCGATATATGAGAGACCGGTGTAACCGGGGTAGTTATGTGACAAAGCTTAGGGAAACGGCCGGAGAATTAAGAAAAAAATGCGTAATAACCGAATTCCGCTATAACCCCGGCCGGTATAACCGACGCCGACTATACGCCGACTGTGAGCTGCCTAACGAGACGCCGCAAAGCCAGACGATACTCGTACGAGCTTTTCCTCAGTACGAACAGAATGCCAGCACAAGCCAGTGGCAATCTGCTCGCAATCGTACGCGAGCCACTACATGCCACTCGGTCGGTGTGGACGCACCCTAATACAAGTTGCGAATCAGTACTGATCACCATGTAACACCATCGTCATCCCCCCCCCCCTTTCGTTGGAAAACAACGCGGATAAAATTTATTTACGGAAAGGGAGTCACTAAGCGATTACACTTAACCTTTTAAAGCCTAGCGGTAACTTTACATACCACCAGATTTAACATTAAAAAATTCTACGTGGTGCCCACATTGCGTTTATGTGTTTTGTACGGACCTCAGAACAAACAGCAACTTTTGCCTTATAAAACATTAAGAGAATGGTTTTTATAACCGAAGTGGAGAGTGTTTACAGCGCGGTACGCACTGAGTCCTTATATAAAACAGATACGCTTCGTCTTTAAAGGGTTAATCTGACAACCCTACGCCGTTCTGTACAACCACAGACTGCACTTAGTTTCATAATTGCCGGGTTATAT
The DNA here is from genome assembly GCA_013340265.1 of Coptotermes formosanus. NCBI lineage: Eukaryota > Metazoa > Arthropoda > Insecta > Blattodea > Rhinotermitidae > Coptotermes > Coptotermes formosanus. The sequence continues at coordinate 291,539 of BLKM01000311.1, read as the reverse complement.
CTGTAGAAATATTTTATTAGCGCCAGATTAATGACATAATATAGTGCTATAAAAGAGGAACTGCTGCAGTGAAACCCACGTATGGGGCTGACAAATTGTTACCTATCAAAATATTCCGCCAGCAATATAAAACAGAGAATGTAAACACCGACTTCAAACAGGCAACGTGACTATAAACATCACACGTAATAACGGCATTACGCCACCAGCCGTATGAAGACCAGCAATAATTCATACACGCACATATTATGGTCCGATTATACAGAGCTACACCCACAGACAAACATAATTTAAACTGTCCCCTCTCTGACAAGGTAGACATTTTGGCAACTGCTCTATTTGGCAGTACGTTTCTTCCATTTATTATTGATAGCAACCATTAGCTCCAAACAGCGGGTTTAACTCTCAAATCTTGAACAGAATAAAGCAGATGTTTCAACCCAACCTGCTATTTCAAGCGACATGAAGATACAGATGTATCTGGCAGAACATTAAAACAGACCTTGATAAACGGCATACTACAGTGTGAAGTGGACTTAACCTTTTAAAGCCTAGCGGTAACTTTACGTACCGCCAGGTTTAACATTAAAAAATTCTACGTGGTGCCCACATTGCGTTTATGTGTTTTGTACGGATCTCAGAACAAACAGCAACTTTTGCCTTATAAAACATTAAGAGACTGGTTTTTATAACCTAAGTGGAGAGTGTTTACAGCGCGGTACGCACTGAGTCCCTATATAAAACAGATACGCTTCGTCTTTAACCTTTTAAAGCCTAGCGGTAACTTTACGTACCACCAGGTTTAACATTAAAAAATTCTACGTGGTGCCCACATTGCGTTTATGTGTTTTGTACGGATCTCAGAACAAACAGCAACTTTTGCTTTATAAAACATTAAGAGACTGGTTTTTATATCCGAAGTGGAGAGTGTTTACAGCGCGGTACGCACTGAGTCCTTATATAAAACAGACACGCTTCGTCTTTAAAGGGTTAATTTGTCAGTCAATGGCCAAACACAGGGCTTACATTAAACGGTGGTGAAATATTGGGTTTGATAAATGCAGGAAATTTCTTGCCCTGTTGAATATATATTTAATGACGACTCTGCAGCAATCAGTAAGTTACGTAAGCAAAGTAGAAGACCCGTGATCCGACTTTTGTTTGTACGGAACTGTTCAACCCCGCAATCGAAAGTTAACCAGGGCTGCTGCCAACAGCACTCCTGTCCCTACATATGAAATCAAGAATTTGAACTTGCCGTTCCCAGTGGCCGCGCGGTCTAAGGCGTAGGTCTGCGGCCGAGCGTTTGATGGGATCGTGGGTTCGAATCCCACCGGGGGCATGAATTTTTTTCTCTTGTACAGTGTTTGTGTTGTCAGGTAGAGGTCTCTGCGACGGGCCGATACCTCGTCCAGAGGAGTCCTACCGTCTGTGGTGTGTCTCAGTGTGATTAAATTAAAATAAACAACCTCGACACCTGCTGTGAACAAGTGGGTAGAAGACGGAAGGACTACGAAACGAAAAGAAGTGAATATTAACCGCATTGACCTACTAACGAGTCAACAATTTAACGGCGACTCATTGACACTGAATCACGAGATAAGTAAATTTCACATGCAGCTCAGTTTTAAAACCACATTTCTAACTATATCAGACGCAAGTTCACTAATACAGGTTCTCGCCAAATTACTAACTAAGGCACTAATAAATTAACCACTAACGTAAGGTTGCAGACAGTACAACACACACTTTATCAGCTTGATCCCCGTTTACATCAGCCTAATGCCAGGCTGTGTGTATCCACACCACAGACAGCCATACCACGAGATTAAGTGTAAACACTTGCACATAGGCCTGGCCTTCATCTCGTTTCCTATTACGACAAGCACAGCCCGGAGAACATCACTGTGGCAGTTCAGTTCCTAAATCCTTCCTCACACCATACAGAGGTGTGCGAGCTCATTTTCAGCTCGACTAAGTTTCGTGTCGCAGTCCTTCCCTCTTCTACCTGTTCACAGCAGGTGTCGAGGTTGTTTATTTTCACTTGATCACACTCAGACACACACCACAGTCGGTAGGACTCCTCTGGACGAGGGTTCGGCCCGTCGCAGAGACCTCTACCTGACAACACAAACACTGTACGAGAGAAAAAAATTCACAGCAGGTGTCGAGGCTGTTTATTTTCACTTGATCACACTGAGACACACACCACAGTCGGTAGGACTCCTCTGGACGAGGGATCGGCCAGTCGCAGAGACCTCTACCCGACAACACAAACACTGTACAAGAGAAAAAAATTCACAGCAGGTGTCGAGGCTGTTTATTTTCACTTGATCACACTCAGACACACACCACAGTCGGTAGGACTCCTCTGGACGAGGGATCGGCCAGTCACAGAGACCTCTACCTGACAAAACAAACACTGTACAAGAAAAAAAATTCATGTCCCCGGTGGGATTCGAACCCACGATCCCAGCAAGCGCTCGGCCGCAGACCTACGCCTTAAGACCTAGCGGCCACTGGGACTCGATTAAGTGCTGACCGATTTCAAAGCAACGTGAGGGGTAAGATGCATAATGTTGCTTTAATGTTGCGCCTTCATTACGGACACACAGCCTTCAGAAGCAAGGCTCTGGTGACAGGCTCACATGGTATGTCCTGCCCCTAAGTGTGCCGCAATACCGCGAGACAGAATTACTACAACTGCCTACGGCTATTAGCACCATCACGTACCCTCCCTTATGACAGACCCATAGCCTCTTCGAAGGCGAGTTCTCCAGACCGTGCGATCTAGTGCTTCCTCTTTCAATTTCCAATAACCTTTCGTTTCTGTAAGGTCAACCACTAGCTGCTTACTGCCTCTTCCTCGTCTCCTACCCCTCCCCTTACCTTTCCTTCAACATGGTGTTTTAGAATGCAGCTCCTACGCAATATGTGACCAATCCAGTTACCCTTCCTCTGTTTTATTGTATGCAGGATGTTCGTTCCCTACACAGCTTTTTGTATCTTCCCTGCCCGGTACAGGGCAACGCCCTGCACTATCCTTCCCGGAGTCCAGGCGGGAGTTGTGCACGGCGTGGATAGCGCTGCCACCACCCACGGATTCCTAAGTTCTATGGATCTGAGCTAGCTCCGTGGGTAAGCTAGCGGTGTCTGGGATCTCACTGCTCACCCTAATGGTTCCTACCCTCTTCGGGACGCGAGTGGGAAGGGAAGGGGGTGCGGTCGTGTAAGGCACAATGGTCTATCAGCTCGCCGACTTTCTGAATAAGACACCAGCGAACCTATCACTACTCTTTATTTACAAATATACAATGATCTAACCCTGAATCATTCTAACTACTTCCCTTTCGTCTACACTGTCTACTGCCGTCATTCCCCTGAGGCTCTGACCCACATAGTTACAGAAATCTCTACTCACTCCGGGCCGATCCGCCGCTGGATGCGAACACCCAAAGTAGAATCACAATCCGTTTTCCATCCATGGCCGTCTGTTTCCTCGGCACCGGCTCCGTCCTCTCGACCTCTGGAGATCCACCTCAGGGTTGCCGTCCGAACACTTGTCCTCTCTTCCTCTGAATGAATCTCCAACCCTGCATGCCTACTTTTCTTTCGTCTGCCTGCTGGGTCATTACCCCGGCTCTCCTCGCTACCGGGGAAAGTGCTGACCCCACACCTACTATTGTACGGGCCGGTGACCTCAGGGACCTGACGTCGCAACTAAGTAAGACTCTACATCACTACATACCCCGCACGTTAAATTCTGCATAATTTCCTTAAATTTGCACCACTACACAGCTCTATGCAATACTTAACCCTTTAGAGTAGTCAGAAAACCGAGTGATACAAGCATTCCCTGGATTTCATCCGTTCTAAAGTTCTTCGTGCCTGCAGTATTTCTTTCACGGCGGTATAAGAGCAGTGTGTGGGGTGCAGAACATGTCGCTGCCTGGTTTTGTAATACCGAATCACAGCAGTGTAACAGCTGTGTGCAGTGCGAAGGAAACAGCACGGTATACCTGTAGAAGTTCGGAGTCTCTGGCATTTGGACACTTCGCAAGGTTTTGAAATGTGGTGCTGGGGAAAGGTGGAGAAGATCAGCTGGACCGATCGCGTCAAAAATTAACCTTTTAAAGCCTAGCGGTAACTTTACGTACCACCAGGTTTAACATTAAAAAATTCTACGTGGTACCCACATTGCGTTTATGTGTTTTGTACGGATCTCAGAACAAACAGCAACGTTTTCCTTATAAAACATTAAGACACTGGTTTTTATAACCGAAGTGGAGAGTGTTTACAGCGCGGTACGCACTGAGTCCTTATATAAAACAGATACGCTTCGTCTTTAAAGGGTTAATTAACTCTTTAAAGGGTTAATTGACCCTTTAAAGACGAAGCGTATCTGTTTTATATAAGGACTCAGTGCGTACCGCGCTGTAAACACTCTCCACTTCGGTTATAAAAACCAATCTATTAATGTTTTATTCATCCATCATTCCTGCCTTCTGGAATTTGGTGGTCGCACTACCTGCATAGCTTATTCAACAATAATTCTGTCTTATAGAATTTGGTGGTGGTATTTCCTGCATAGGTTATTCAGCCACTATTCCTGTGGCACTTCCTACACAAAAGAATATAAACGCCGTGCAGCCATGACTCAGTCCTCTAATTATGTACTAAAATTTCCTCCACACCACGTATAATGACCACGCACGACACAATGCGCATATTCACCCACGTCCCCAGTAGGATTCGAACACATGATCGAAATGTTCGAGCAGTGGAAAACAGTATGCGAGACGCTGTCGCTGAAAGCCCGTTTGTGATAACAAAGAGCACCACGTGAGGTTGAATTTGGCATGAAGATAAAAAATATGCCTAAACTTCGTACAACCTCTCTCTACTTTCTTACACATGGGCCCCAACTTCATATGGTTCCCGTAACAAAGTTAAGCTCGTGTAACTTACAACTGCGCGGTTACGGAATTACTATTCAGGATCCCTTTACAGTCTCACTGGCTCGTAAAATGTGTACGATTAGTATATAAAAGCTTATATAGCCGCCTGTCTCATTAAAGTTACTACTCGATGTCTGACGCTTTGCAACAAACGCTGAGTACTAATATACTGGCGTAATTAGCGTCAACGTGCCTCCGACTGCACAGAGTCTTACACAGGCCAAGCCTTATACATTTCACGCCACGAGTGAAGAGGTGTGCAACAAGCAGCGCGCATCTTTCACACATGTGCACTTCCTTGTTTTGTACATATTATTGGCCATGATGTTAAACATTTTTAGCACACGGAAATCTGTTGGCCGGTCCCAGTGGCCGCGCTGTCTAAGGCGTAGGTCTGCGGCCGAGCGCTTGCTGAGATCGTGGGTTCGAATCTCACGGGGGGCATGGATGTTCATCTGTTGTACGTGTTTGTGTTGTCAGGTAGAGGTCTCTGCGACGGGCCGATCCCTCGTCCAGAGGAGTCCTACCGACTGTGGTGTGTGTCTGAGTGTGATCAAGTGAAATCACAAAAACCCTCGACACCTGCTGTGACCAAGCTGGTAGAAGAGGGAAGGACAAAGAAAGAAAGAAAGAAAGAAAGAAAGAAAGAAAGAAAGAAAGAAAGAAAGAAAGAAAGAAAGAAAGAAATCCGTTGTAGTGAACTAAATAAGAGACAGTACCGGTTCCTTGGGAGAGGGCAATTGCAGAAACGAACGTTTGCCACATTTCAACTAAACAATGCAAGTGTATTACAAACGAATTGCATGGAGTCAAATTAGTCTTCGCGTTTCGTTAAATGTACAACATATCGAAGGAGTTACCAAGTAAAGGTTGTGCAGTTTGATGGCATCTACATGTCGGTCCACGCCCTGGGGTCCTTCCTTGTGCAAGTCTTCAAGCAAACAAGAGGCTGTAAGTCCATTCTAGGCTTACCAGCCTGATCTAAAATCAAATTCACCTGACAACTCTTAGTTCAGAATGCAAATGTTGAATTCCTTCGGTAAGGTAGACGTATGGAGTAGCCGTGCGAACGTTCGTCCACCGTCTCCCCCCCCCTCCTCCGATAACAACCGAATAGCAGGGATTAGGCCTCAAAGGCGGTCTTGACGATTCGTAGAGGAGAAAAACCTCTTACCCGTGTTTGGCATCGAGCTACAATTCTCCAGTCGCCCATCCCGACTGAGCTACACCGGCTCGGATATGTCACAAGGCGCAGTATGACAGTTTCGGCCCATTTCTTTTGAAAGTACAGGCCAAGTTAAAACTAGTGCAAAAGAAACTTACAAAAAATTTCAAAAAAGGCGTGCAGTTGTGTCCTGACATAACAGTCACGATACGAAACACCAAATATTGTGTTTCACGCAACGGGCTTGAGCAATCCTCGTATCACGCGCCTACCTTACGCATTACAATAAATGCAACCCGCATATTCCAATATCCGTTACGTTTTTAGGATGCGCAAAGCGCAAACGGAAGCCAAAGAGGATCATTAAGGAAATCCGTATTACGGTTCGCGAAAACGCAAACTGCAGGTTCGTCACAAACAAAAACACTTACAGAACTTGGCATTGATGAAGCAACAATGTCATGGTTTTAGACCTCCATAAACCAGTTTCTATGGAAATTCGGGAAGCACAACAGCAAACATCGCAAAGAACTGGACGGCAAGTTTTATAGATTCACTCTGTAAACTCAGTAAAACATGGGCTGTAAATTTGCAGAAACAAACAATGTTAAACATTCTCTTTGAGAACGGCGCTAGAGACAGACCTGGAAATGATTGTGGGATTCAAGAAAGCTCAAGGGAATAGATTCGTCCAAAATCTGGGTAATGAAATAAAGGACAGAAATATCCTCAAAGCACAATTTTCAATACGGATACACGCGTTCTCTAAACAGCTCCGAGAGGCCACACGAGATCCGAGTTCTCGTGGCAGTGTTTACTAATACTGCTGACAGCTGTCTTTTGGGATGAAAACAGCGAGAATTATTACTGGTAATAAACACTGCCATATATTAGGCAGTTTATTGAACAACACAGCCATTAAGGATGTATCTCTATAAAACAACTGCAAGGCTGATTATGACCTATGGTGACGAACCATGGACCCTAACGAATAAAACAGAAGAGCCTTAACTTTTTAAAGCCTAGCAGTAACTTTACATAGCACCAGGTTTAACATTAAAAAATTCTACGTGGTGCCAACATTGCGTTTATGTGTTTTGTACGGATCTCAGAACAAACAGCAACTTTTGCCTTATAAAACATTAAGACATTGGTTTTTATAACTGAAGTGGAGAGTGTTTACAGCGCGGTACGCACTGAGTCCTTATATAAAACAGATACGCTTCGTCATTAAAGGGTTAAGTTCGTTTTCAATGTGCTCTGCAGTCTGCTGGTCAGTTCAGTCATTAGTTGTTTCCTGATCTTGTGTTTGCAATTTGTCCAGACTATACACCAAAATATTTGTATGCATCACTTTCGTCCATTGGCTCCATTATCTGTATTTGTTGCATTTCGAAATCTTCCAGTTCTGATTTTCCACGTCTGATGTTAAGCTTTAGACGTCTGTCCAGGCCAAACTCCATTCTTATATCTGCTGCAAAAAGGTTCACTGTTTCGAGCAGTCGATTTACTTGCCTTATTGTGCGCACATAAACCTTAGGCTGTCCATATTAACCCTTTAAAGACGAAGCGTATCTGTTTTATATAAGGACTCAGTGCGTACCGCGCTGTAAACACTCTCCACTTCGGTTATAAAAACTAGTCTCTTAATGTTTTATAAGGCAAAAGTTGCTGTTTGTTCTGAAATCCGTACAAAACACATAAACGCAATGTGGGCACCACGTAGAATTTTTTAATGTTAAACCTGGTGGTACGTAAAGTTACCGCTAGGCTTTAAAAGGTTAGTGACGGTAAACCTATAAGACGTTTCATCACCACCACGTGAATCATCAGGCTACTGTTTAGACTTATAACCTATATTTTAGTATAAGTCTAATGGTTACTGTAGCTATCAGGGCTCTGGGGTTGGAGTATCTAGTTAAGGTTTTAGACTGAGGTCGGAGTCGGAGTCGGTACATTTTTACCGACTCCGACTCCACCTAAAAATTCCTTCCGACTCCGACGCCACAGCCCTGGTTGTAAAATATAACTGATGTTCAAAGGGGAAAAGGAAACTCGAAAACGGGAGAAGTTAGAAGAAACAACCCCCCGTGAAAAAAAATTAAAGACAATCGATTCCTCCACGAGAAACAATAACCCCTGGTTGTGACAGAATTCATCAGGATTCATGCGATATACATTGTGACCTGTGGTAACACGAAAACAGCTGCGTTACATAATTCCATTGCGATTTGTGCCAATGAGCAAGCAGGACCTGCTTTGTAATTTGTATCGCGCTGATAATTGCCTTGTGCTGGCTGTTTGTACGTATTCCCTCTGTGACTTCACTCAAACATAATCCCAATACAGTTGTTTCACATTTTGTAACACTGGTGACAGGAACTGTGGTCTTCAATTATTAAATGTTCCCAGCAGTACACAGATACATTTTCAAAGTTTTGTCCCATATAATACAATAACATACTCAGAAGTTACGAAGTTGGAAAACGCACGCAGTCGCACTAATTCCATGACACAGGATTTGGATACGGAAAAGATCCCACTTGACAAACTTACACTTGATACCAATTCGTGACACGCCATCAGTTCATAATTACAATGATATGGTCTGTATGATTCCATTAACCCTTTAAAAACGAAGCGTATCTGTTTTATATAAGGACTCAGTGCGTACCGCGCTGTAAACACTCTCCACTTCGGTTATAAAAACCAATCTCTTAATGTTTTATAAGGCAAAAGTTGCTGTTTGTTCTGAGATCCACACAAAACACATAAACGCAATGTGGGCACCACGTAGAATTTTTTAACCCTTTAAAGACGAAGCGTATCTGTTTTATATAAGGACTCAGTGCGTACCGCGCTGTAAACACTCTCCACTTCGGTTATAAAAACCAGTCTCTTAACGTTTTATAAGACAAAAGTTGCTGTTTGTTCTGAGATCCGTACAAAACACATAAACGCAATGTGGGCACCACGTAGAATTTTTTAATGTTAAACCTGGCGGTACGTAAAGTTACCGCTAGGCTTTAAAAGGTTAAGTACGACTGCAGACATTAAATGTTCGCTCTTTCTCCAGGTAATGTCTGAGAAAATCACGTCAAACAATAAGTGCCGGCCTTTGACATGTTACAATGTATAGACCATATGCCACCACCGGATCCCACGCAGAATTCGCATTTTAGAGTGGGCCACAGTCCCTCGTAAGGTTTATTTTCGTGAAACATCCCCAGATAATTAGCTACTTGTTGACACAGCACACACCCGTGACTACTTTTTGCATCAAATGCGTTAGGTGGAAGTGTTTATGATTCAGTACCAAGCAAAAAGCGACAACATATATAACCAGTCTCCTACCGGGCAGGTTACGTATGCTTAACCTTTTAAAGCCTAGCGGTAACTTTACGTACCACCAGGTTTAACATTAAAAAATTCTAAATGGTGCCCACATTGCGTTTATGTGTTTTGTACGGATCTCAGAACAAACAGCAACTTTTGCCTTATAAAACATTAAGAGATTGGTTTTTATAACCGAAGTGGAGAGTGTTTGCAGCGCGGTACGCACAGAGTCCTTATATAAAATAGACACGCTTCGTCTTTAACCTTGTAAAGCCTAGCGGTAACTTTACGTACCGCCAGGTTTAAAATTAAAAAATTCTACGTGGTGCCCACATTGCGTGTTTAGAGCGCGGTACGCACTGAGTCCTTATATAAAATAGACACGCTTCGTCTTTAAACGGTTAAAGCAGCGACCTCCAACTTGTTCACATCTTGCAAACGAAGAGAATACAGCCAGTGCAGAAGTTTATCTGCTACGTGTGCCAGCGTGGGAGTTTATGGCTTCTCGCTACCAAATTTCAGTGCGTGCGTGCGTGAGTGCGCGCGTCTTCATGTGAACTGGCTGGAACTCCAACTGCTAACCAATTTAAGAATAACTTCCCAAATAAAGGTGAAAACTCCAGTCCTCATGTGACATCCCGTTGTGTTCACAATACGAGGATTATAAATGCAATGGCACAGCAATCTAACACAAATTTATACGAAGAAGAAGGTCTTGTTTCATATCGTAGCCACGTGTTTCGGCTTAACTTAAGCCAACATTAGGTCAGCTACAAAAACATGCACAGGAAATATTACAACGTAATTATAGTTGTTTGAGAAGGTGTTGAAATCTCCCTCTATTCACATTTAGCCTACTGATTTTTTGCAAAGAAAAATATAAATCTCCCTCTATTCACATTTAGCCTACTGATTTTTTGCAAAGAAAAATATATTATTTTCAAACACAACAAACTTAATATAATCAGTAAGTGCGAACATATACCTTAACAAATAATGTTTATAAATGAACATAATTCCAAACTTCGCAAACATTAAAATCAGAAACACCTCTCCCATTTCCAAATACATACAACACAAAAACTAACAATTACGCATCAAAGATGAGTTAAAATTTCTTTGTATCAAGAAAGGAAAATTTGTTCATGACCTGCATTACATTCATTCAGAAGCTGCAGCAAGTAAACGGAGTAAAATGTGGCAATTTATCAAAAACTGCATCAATATGAATATTAACAAAGACATGGAAAAGACGTACAAAAACAGATAACAAATTAAAACATCTAAAAGAAAAATAACAGGATATTCTGTTAAAAGCCATAAATTTGTCCCGAGTGGTTAATGATACCCACACGATATTCACACCTGAGTAACTCAAACTATAAACACAATCACCAGATCCGACCATTAGCCCTGGTAGCCCACACAGCAATTCACAAACTTAATCCTTTAAGCACTTGTTGATGACATTAAAAGTCTGTTGTGTTTGATAGCACTATATGCCAATACTAACCTTTCAAAGCCTAGCGGTACCTTTACGTACCACCAGGTTTAACATTAAAAAATTCTACGTGCTGCCCACATTGCGTTTATGTGTTTTGTACGGATCTCAGAACAAACAGCAACTTTTACCTTATAAAACATTAAGAGATTGGTTTTTATAACCGAAGTGGAGTGTTTACAGCGCGGTACGCACTGAGTCCTTATATAAAACGGATACGTTCCTACTTTAAACGGTTAATATGTCCCAGCACAACGGGTGGATTTCATCATAAAAATAAACAAAATGTACAATGATTGACATCTCAACACCTTGTCTAAAAACCACCACCTTGTAATAGCCTATTTCTTCTGCACCTTTTTTAATTAGCTTAAATACGCAGCTATCATATAAAACAAAACAAGCTGTTCCATAAATTAAGTCCTGTTACAATGACATGCCACTGAATATGACGCCTAAAAACGCCGCAAGTAGAATTTTATGTAACCCGCGCCACTACCCATGTTATGGCAAATGTTGTACGCCAGGAGGAATGGTGAAACTGTGCAAGGATGCACCGTTGTAGCTGTAACGGTAACGATCTACGCTAAGATGCGACAGGCCTTTACAAAAAACGAGATGGCCGCCAACTCCCCACACGTGTGTCACTTAGCTAACTCCAAAAGACCGACATATGGCGACATAACCAACACATCCGGTGTAGAGGAAATGTCATTACCCAATTCCAAAACACCAATTCCTGGTGGTACACCCATCAAAACTGTAGTAAAAATATATCACTCTCCATGATAAGCAGACCACGTGGCTTTAAGGAAGACGAAGTGATGTAGTAATTCAGAAAATTCGTTCGTATCAAAATTTAACTTTTTAAAGCCTAGCGATAACGTTACGTACCACCAGGTTTAACATTAAAAAATTCTACGTGGTGCCCACATTGCGTTTATGTGTTTTGTACGGATCTCAGAACAAACAGCAACTTTTGCCTTATAAAACATTAAGAGACTGGTTTTTANGCGGTACGCACTGAGTCCTCATATAAAACAGATACGCTTCGTCTTTAAGGGACACTCGTATATTTACAATGGCATGTGGTGTGGCGACCGTTTGGTGCCCCATTGCCGCCTGTGACTGCCCGCTTATTATTATCTATTCCATACACTTCACCACTCTGCCCACTCATCTGTGTCCGCCATTCTAACCTGGTACACGGATAGCTGCGAACCTGAAACAAGAGGCTATAGTTCTCAATAGACATAATGCCTCTGCTGCCTACATTCAACCGTCCGAGTCGGTAACTTACATCATGCCACTCCGCCTTCCGACGGTTTTAATTGCCAAAAGCGGTGCGAACTACCGAAGTGGGTGCGACTTTAATGCTACTAGATAGGTCCTGAAAAAGTGTAGTAAAAATCTTCCAAGAATATGCTAATTATGTTAAGGTCTTTTATGTGCGAAAACTGCGAAAAGTTACCATCACATTTGTCATGCGTGTCTGTATGTTTGTCCGCCCGCCCGCCCGCAAGGAACTACTCCACTCCTGCTACCAGGGCTATGGAGTCGGTACACAAAAACTCCGATTCCGACCCCTTCATAAAAAGCTCAATATGTATTAATAACGGTAAACCTATAAAAAACGTTTCATCGGCACCACGTGAATCATCAGGCTACTCTTTAGACTTATAACCTATATTTAAGTATAAGTCTAATGGTTACTGTAGCTGTCAGGGCTCTGGATTTGGGAGTATCTAGCTAACATTTTAAATTGAGGTCGGAATCGGTATATTTTTACCTACTCCACCTAAAATTCCTTCCGACTCCGACTCCACAGCCCTGCCTGCTACAAAGATGTTTTACTGATGTCCATCTATCAGCTTCAGGTTCGGGCAAAACACCACTTTACATGAAGATCTACGTACCTATACGAAAATAAGTGCGTTTCTCGCCGCTTATGAGGTTAAGTACAAGAAATATAGTCGACGAGCTACATATAATATGACCGACATGGATGCGATTTGCACGTAGAAAATTAGGGAAAAATTATAAGCTCAGTCATAATATTTAACATTAATTGCTTTACATTGGTGACAGTTACATAACGCAGCAACATATACGGTAATGAGACTTGTGATGTGACGTAACAATCCAATGACGTAGCCCTTCGTATTGTTGCGTCACGTTCCTACGGAATTATTGACTTTCTGTTCATGAGATTTACATGATGCACAGTTACCAAAAAAATTAAAATATACAGTCATAATATTTAATACTTTATGCCTTTATCTAGGAATATGAAATCTGGTACGTAGGCAGATAAAAAATACACCTACAAACTGCGTAGTGTGGATTGCGCATATACACGGAAAAATAAACTACATAGTTGCTAATTTATAAAAAAACCCTAACGTCTATATATAAACAGAGAATTCAAAGGAACAGCACAAATTACAGGTTTTCCAAGAACTGATTTAAACAATCAAATTACTTGACTATCTTCCTGCTTGCCAGCACCTCCAGATCAATGAACAAACTGTCATCTTGAAACGAGGAAGCGTGTGTCGAAACGAAATGTTTTTAACCGTGCCTCAAGTAGCCACGGCAATCACATTCACTTTCGCAACCTTACATTTACTTAAAGTAGTTATGATCGAATTCCAACATTATTCTTGCTCGCTGAAAACTGTCACACGTTTTTGACAAAAATTTCTCCTTCGTTGTCAGTAAGTTCTCGCTTCAAGATACGTCGGACGACAGGTGGACTGTTTCGTTTCCCTACGTCCCTTCAGTCAAATGTCGGAACAGTACCTTAAAAAATGCCACAACCCCTTCAGTCCGACGTCGGGACAGAACCTTGAAACATACCACAACCAGTGGAATCAAACTTAGGGACAGTACAGTGACACATGCCACAATCAGTGGAATCAAACTTAGGGACAGTACAGTGACACATGCCACAACCTGTGCAATCAAAACTTAGGGACAGTACAGTGACACAAGCCACAACCAATGCAATGAAACTTAGGGACAGTACAGTGACACAAGCCACAACCAATGCAATGAAACTTAGGGACAGTACAGTGACACAAGCCACAACCAGTGCAATGAAACTTAGGGACAGTACAGTGACACAAGCCACAACCAGTGCAATGAAACTTAGGGACAGTACAGTGACACAAGCCACAACCAGTGCAACGAAACTTAGGGACAGTACAGTGACACAAGCCACAACACCTCTTCCGAAGTCACTAATAGTGATAGCAACAATACTGTCAGCCCTTACTCGGTGCTTACACCCTGCAATACAGCAGTGTCGTTAAATGAGCAAATAAACAATCCGGCTTAAACTGAAAATTTAAAGCCACATAAACCACACAGGTTACAAGCGACTGTTAACACATTAAACAGCTTAAAACTGTTAACTCTTTCTGAATTTTGTTTGTTTCATTTTCTTTTCGCGATATGGGAAGTTAAAACTGCTGTAACCAGGTAAACAATTACCACACGACGCCATGTAATACCCCAGAAGAACGCAGATCTCATCAACATCGCGGCTGAAGCCTGAAATCAAGGCCATTTGGTATTCGGTAGTGGTATTACCTTCACACTAGGCATAATGGTTACACGACCACAACTAGGCCATTTGGAAGTCGGAAGTGACACTGCCTTCATACTAGGTATAGTGGTTGTACCACCATAACTTCACACTAGGTATAATGCTTGTACCATCATAACTTCACACTAGGTATAATGGTTGTACCACCACAACTTCACATTAGGTATAATGGTTGTACCACAACTTCACACTAGATATAATAGTTGTACCATCAAAACGTCACACTAGGTATAATGGTCATACCATCATAACTTCACACAAGGTATAATGGTTGTACCACCATAACTTCACACTAGGTATAATGGTTGTACCACCATAACTTCACATTAGGTATAATGGTTGTACCACCATAACGTCACACTAGGTATAATGGTTGTACCATCATAACTTCACACTAGGTATAATGGTCATACCATAACTTCACACGAGGTATAATGGTTGTACCACAACTCCACACTAGGTATAATGGTTGTACCATCATAACTGCACACTAGGTATAATGGCCATACCACCATAAATTCACACGAGGTATAATGGTTTACCACCATAACTTCAAGAGGTATAATGGTTGTACCACCATAACTTCACACTAGGTATAATGGTTGTACCACCATAACTTCACACTAGGTATAATGGTTGTACCACCATAACTTCACACTAGGTATAATGGTTATACCACCATAACTAAGTCATTTGGAAACTGGTAATGGCATGCCTTCGCACTACATCTAACGTTTATACCGTCACCATTACGCTATTTGAAATTCGGTACTAGCATTGCCTTAACAATATACATAATGGTTACACGCTATTACTAGGTCTCATAACGTCGGATTTCTACCGTGAACCCATTCAATCGACCATATAAATGAAAGCCAGTCCTGTGCACTGCTGTTGGGACTACTCAGGTACCATTAACAAGTCCTGAACATGTTTCGGCCCATCCGAGTCATTATCAAGGAGTTCAATAAGGTATATGTGTAAAAATCAAAGGTTTCCAAACAAGTACACGAGAATAGTGTATACAATTACCATGGAAATTCCGCTGAAATAGTACAATACATGACAAAACAATTTAGTTTCCTCTTCCAACAAACAGGCTACTGCAATCAAGGCAGTAAACATAAGTGTTAACATAACATCGAGGGGTGTTAGGATCTTTGCATGCTAGATCCTTCTCAAATAGTTATACCATTCAGCCCACTAGTGTCACACTTTTGTTATTGTTCACAGACTGTACATACATTACAGAATGTTACTTGCCTACTACTATTGTGGTACACTGTTACATTTCTTTGAAAGACTTATCACTTACACGTCTATGTTGATCTTGTTTTTGTTAAACATATCATTCATACATAATATCAAAATTTTAACCTACCAAAAAGTTCTGTAATGTTTAACTTGCAAGCAATTTTCCATACAAAATTTGTGGGTATTTTCGTAATCCATCTATATGCAAAATTTCACATTGCTAGATGTAAGTAATAAATATTAAATATTATATCATGTTTTTGTTTTCCTTAATAAGGAATCATGTACGTGGCGAGGAAAAAGTCGGTAACTGCACAGGAACGTGACGCCATGACACGAAGTCCACGTCATTGATTACTACGTAACACCAAAACAAACTTCAATTCAAGGTATGTGGTGCCATATTATGTAATTATAATCAAGTATACAGCAATAAATATGAAATATGAAGCATTACACTCAGTATTTTTGCGTCAATTACCCGTCAAGCAAAATGCATCTTAACCCTTCAAAGACGTAGCGTATCTGTTTTATATAAGGACTCAGTGCGCACCGCGCTGTAAACACTCTCCACTTCGGTTATAAAAACCAGTCTCTTAATGTTTTATAAGGCAAAAGTTGCTGTTTGTTCTGAGATCCGTACAAAACACATAAACGCAATGTGGGCACCACGTAGAATTTTTTAATGTTAAACCTGGTGGTATGTAAAGTTACCGCTAGGCTTTAAAAGGTTAAATGTAGTCCTTACAGCATTGTACTTGGTTGCTTTAATTTTCATGAAAGGTCATTTGGAATTAAGTAGTGACACTATAATCAGAAAAACAGCCATAACACATGAATTTAAAAATACGTTAGAAATACGAAACTAATAGTGTAACAACTTGGACTAATCTTGTACAGATTCGCCTCACCGACTGTATAAAGACGCCCGAAACCCCAGTACAGACAACTCGTATGTGCTACACGTCTTGTGGATAATCTGTAACAAGATGCGAGAAGAGAAATCTTGTTCAAGGATGCTGTCAAATCTGTACAGTGGACCATGCAGAGGTGTATTATCCTCCATAAAACTTTGTGACACTGCACACTTCCTGCAAGTACTGCTACATGAAACCCCTTATTGGTTCTGTGTCTGTGTTCGCGACATTGTGCTTTGCCCCAAATCCTACTGTGTTTTATAGGCCATAGAAAAAGGACTTCGTGTATTGGGACTGCTGTTTTATGCATGTAATAGTATATGCGAATGCTCTGTACAGGTTCCTACTTGTTTATTTTCCTCTAGAATGACGAGGGACCTGAGGAAAAAAGTATGTCGTCAGGTACGTGCCTGCCAGAATACTTCCGAAGAACAGAGCCTGCCACAATAAAGTCAACTGATCCGTAGGTTCGCCTCCTGTCCCTCTATTTCAGTAAACATTAACCACACAAAAATGTACCAAGAGAAGTCGTAGCCTTTAATTACACGTCGTTTCTGTACGATCCGTTTCGGCCGCGTTCGCAACAAGAAGTTGTTAAAATACCACACTTAATTTCGCCACGCCCGTTTGTCCGACGCGTGTCAGAATTCTAGAATCGCTGAAATGATTTTTATTCAACCTGATACTGCGGTGTTTCACTAAAATTTGTCAACAAATTCCAATTCATCACACAATAAGACACTTTACACACAGGCCCATGTGCGTTTCTGCATGTGTTCACACACATACACACACATAACGCATGCACGCATACCTACCTACCTACCTACCTACCTACCTACCTACCTACCTACCTAGCCACCCACCCACCCGCATCCATCCATCCATCCATCCATACATACATACATACATACATACATACATACATACATACATACATACATACATACACGCATACACACACACACATACATACATACATACATACATACATACATACATACATACATACATACATACATTACGTACGTACGTACATACGTACGTACATACATACATACATTACATACATTACATACATACATACATACATACACACACACACATACATACATACATACATACATACATACATACATACATACATACACATACACATACATACAATCACTACACTGTGGAGGAATAACTGTCGTCAAAAACAAGTGTATGTTCCTTTCAACCATAAAACTTCTATCTACACAGTTATTTAAACCAGTGGTTAGCAATACATGTTCCCCCGATACCGAACATCCGCAAGTCAAGACGAAGTTTTTTGCTCATAAATTAGGGTAAAGATCGTCTCTTCCAATTCGCAGAAACTGCAGAATCGACAGACACAATGTTTTACTTTTTGCATTAATCTCGCAATATCTCACGAAACACTCGTCCTTCCGGCCTGGCGTATAGTATGACATGACGCCACACCTTCCGATAGCAATATTGTTCCTTGTTCGGATGATGGCGCAAACCAGTTAATGGCTGCTGATGTTCCGCAGAAAATACCATGACATGCAGATATATCCTGTTCCGCGAACGGAAAACACCTGAGAAAATGGGATCTTAGGTTAAGGCAACACCAACTGTGACGTGCACAAGCCTGAAAGTGACATGGGAATTTCAGTTCGACTGGCACGACAGGCTAAGCTGTCGTTTTCGGCACAAAAACAACTGCTCCTGCCGCCTTGCCCTATGCGGAAGGAAATCGTGGGGAACAGCGTACAAGATTCAACCGCGAGGCACTAAACCGAACAATCGATAAGTCAAATGAAAGCTGTTCATTTCTACGAGTTTCTTGTTACCCCTGAATCGCAGCTGCGTCTACCGGCCACGCTTACTTGTCGGAGAAGTTGCCGCATGCGAACGGCGAAACAGCCACTGTGTTCAGTACGTCGTGCTTAACTTTAGTCGCGTAGTTCACTCACCGTTAAACTTTTAAAGCCTAGCGGTAAATTTACATACCATCAGATTTAACATTAAAAAATTCTACGTGGTGCCCACATTGCGTTTATGTGTTTTGTACGGATCTCAGAACAAACAGCAACTTTTGCCTTATAAAACATTAAGAGGCTGGTTTTTATAACCGAAATGGAGAGTGTTTACAGCGCGGTACGCACTGAGTCCTTATATAAAATAGATACGCTTCGTCTTTAAAGGGTTAATGTAGATACACAACAGAATATTTTTCCTGAGAAACTCTGCCAAAACAGAGAATTTATTTTGTTTATGAACACTTTACACGAAACTCCAACATAGTGACCTTATGTTACGCATTGTCTAGATTTCACAGGGAAAGCACACCGACAGTCTTTTGAGGTGGAATGGATATCACTAATGCTCCATATTCCGGTGGTCCTGTGTTCAAACATCGGCTCTGAGATTTTATGTGACTTTTTGCGTAATACTTCTTGTCACTCTTCTGGAACATTACGCGGCGTCGTGTGGTAATTGTTTACCGACGTTTCGAGACAACGTATCGGTCTCAGCTTCAAGGGTAAGAGTTCAAGAAGAAAAGAAAGACAGCACTTGTGTCTTTTTATTGTTCTTGTGGCCGATTTCATCCCTCTAAGCTCCAGAACGGTTGTCTCGCTCCCCTTATCTCACGTGGCTTGGTTTTTCTTCTCCTAATTTGTTTATTTATTTTTTGTTCTATTTTTATTTCATTTGTTTATCTTTATATTTTCCGTCTTTGCTCTTACTTTATTTCGTTCATATTTTTCCATAAGTCTCACCTTACGGCATCCTCGGTAACTTAACCTTTTAAAGCCTAGCGGTAACTTTACATAAGACCAGGTTTAACATTAAAAAATTCTACGTGGTGCCCACATTGCGTTTATGTGTTTTGTACGGATCTCAGAACAAACAGCAACTTTTGCCTTATAAAACATTAAGAGATTGGTTTTTATAACCGGAGTGGAGAGTGTTTACAGCGCGGTACGCACTGAGTCCTTGCATAAAACAGATACGTTCCGTCTTTAGAGGGTTAATAATGAACTGAAGTGACAGTCGTGTTCCTCGTTTCAACAACACTTCTTCAACTGCACAGATTATATAAATTAGGAAAATAATAAAGCAAGCAGTCGCGGCGTATTTTAAGATATGATACCTGCACGGACTGAAGAAAGTCGCAGTCAGGATATACAACGTCCCGGCCCAAATTCGAACTCGGACCTTCCCAGCACGAAAGTGGAAATTACTCACCCTTACGCTGAATGAACAAGATCACATGCTCATTGCCACACTGTGCCGAGAAATAAGTTTTCATTCAAAATGTTGATACACACTAAATTCACATCCAGGGGGCACATCGGTTCAGAAACACACAACAAAACAATCTGGCTTGTTGCTGTAAGATAAGGTGTGAGGGTAACACCAACACTTTCACTTCATTTCTCGCGCATTTGCGAGTATTAACATGTTCCACGGGAGGGTCGCTGGCAGTGTTAACACTTTAAAGACGAAGCGTGTCTGTTTTATATAAGGACTCAGTGCGTACCGCGCTGTAAACACTCTCCACCTCGGTTATAAAAACCAATCTCTTAATGTTTTATAAGGCAAAAGTTGCTGTTTGTTCTGAGATCCGTACAAAACACATAAACGCAATGTGGGCACCACGTAGAATTTTTTAATGTTAAACCTGGCCGTATGTAAAGTTACCGCTAGGATTTAAAAGGTTAAGCGGCGCAGCTGGACGGACGTAAGCACACAAACGAGAGAGACAGACACGGCCTTTCAGTACGCCGCATTACTTCACTTGTTTCACTTTCAAAGATGCCAAATAACGTAAACTGAACGAAAAGGCGGTGCCATGGCTCAAGCGGTTAGTCGCCGGCCTCCCACTGTGGAGGCC
>BLKM01000311.1:228166-267992 GCA_013340265.1 Coptotermes formosanus | reverse complement strand
ACACTCAAACACACACCACAGTCGGTAGGACTCCTCTGGACGAGGGATCGGCCCGTCGCAGAGACCTCTACCTGACAACACAAACACTGCACAACAGAAAAAAAATTCATGCACCCGGTGGGATTCGAACCCACGATCCCAGCAAGCGCTCGGCCGCAGACCTACGCCTTAGACCGCGCGGCCACTGGGATCGGCGGCTCTGAAAAAGTACGTGCTGTTTTTGCAGTTCTGAAATTGATGCAATTTAGCCCACGTGAAGCTCTTAATGTGCCTCCATAATTAACTCACAAACGGAAGTCTCCTTGTTATGCACTGCCTGTGACGTTCGAATTCTGAGGATGCATACGGGAAGTTCGTGGATAACAGTCAATACAACTGATGTGACAATCACATCATAAAACAATGAGAACGAATAATTCTGTTGATATGGAAAGAATCTGGTGAATATTCTGTGGCATTCAGCAGTCAGGTGTACGAAATAAGCTATGTCTAAGTAAAGGTACTGGCGATGCATCTCTTTGCTTACTTTACCTAACTGGCGCCTTATATGATGTAGTTCACATACCAAGATACGGTCACCGCGTATGGTATACGTGTCTGGGGCGGTGCGGGGGACAGTTGCTACAGAACGGACTACTGGACAGCAATTCGTACGAGCGGCTGACTCTAATATTGGCGTTCACATAACGAACACATCAAGCACTTCGACTAATACCGTGCAGTGAGCGAGTGCACTGTGCGAATGCACCCAGGATGCATAGTTACTACTCGGCATTCGCCACGAAATCATGCGAGTGAGCATCTATCGCTAAGCAGGGCGGGAAGACGTGAAAGAACTGACCCGAGCCAATGTGAATGACGATTTGAACTACTGTAACAATAACAGCTATGGAGGGCGGGAAGACGGGATAAGACTGACCTGAGCCGATGTGAATAAAACTTTGATACATAATCAGCAGAAACTTTTTCCTGGTATCACTTTAACATCCAGCCAAAAAGATTCAGTCACCACGAAGATGGAGGCAGTACGCTACTCCGAAACGTCGGAACATGTCATCACTACACTGTTCAGAGACCCAAAGGAACAGCATCAGCTAATCAACTACCGCTGTGAAAGCCTGGAAAAGTGCTGTCTTTTCTTGTCTGCTCGATTAACAATAAAAACCAAACACGAAAACGAAAATGGTAACATCTACCTTTGTTAACGATTTCAAAAAATAATGCCAAAATGCACATAAACACAGCCGAAGTTCATTCTGCTCGGGAAACAGCCGTCTAAATGCAGTAACTGCGTACCACGACTTATCAAGTCAATGGTATAACAACAAACACCTAAAAAATGCAGCCAGCACAGCCCTTACAAAGTGTATTGGTATTTGTATGGTGCTGGTGTATCGCGGTTTGCCAAACAGGCACAGTTATGATTTATTATCCAGATGCAAAACTAACTTTAATTGTAACGAGATTGTTAGTATCTTATAAGTATTCATTATGATACGCTGATGATGACACCTCGTCGCGGGCATACGTTCTACTCATGAATGGTCTAAAGAACACAAAACAACGTTTATTTATACCAACTACTGCACACAAATTCTATACATTCATTCTATATGCTGCTACATGTTTCGGCTGACATGCCCAGCTACGTGACATCACGTAGTGAAAACTTCGGATACCACAACCAGGGGTATAAAGAACACAAAACAATTCAAAACGATACAAAATGATGCCGATACATATCAATATAATCAACGGTTATTGCATCAAGCTTACAAAAAACAACTTCTCTAGTGCCTCCCTGCAAGTGACAGGTTCTGCATTAAAACTGATCGGACGATTTTAATTCTGAAGCATTCCGGCCAGTTACAAACGCTATGTGAACTCCAGTAAACGACTCATCGAACAAAAAAAAAATCAGTGCATGAGAACAACCATAACATGTACAACCTTCATTGGATTTATTTTTCAATACGGTGGATACTTAATTAACCCTTTAAAGACGAAGCGTATGTGTTTTATATAAGGACTCAGAGCGTACCGCGCTGTAAACACTCTCCACTTCGGTTATAAAAACCAGTCTCTTAATGTTTTATAAGGCAAAAGTTGCTGTTTGTTCTGAGATCCGTACAAGACACATAAAAGCAATGTGGGTACCACGTAGAATTTTTTAATGTTAAACCTGGTGGTATGTAAAGTTACCGCTAGGCTTTAAAAGGTTAAATAAACAATCATCCTAATGCGGCGTTCTTCAACTGCTTTTGTAACGAGATATTTTCGTCTGTATGAAAATACCACGCCCACTGAAGTGTGAAAAAATAGCAAAGAACGCATCTGTAAAATCCGTGTAGTCCTTCAGTCATTACATACAGCTTACACAAAACACTGTTCTGGTTCTGCTTCATATCAGACTGCACATATTTCCTGCAGCTGGTCTACACACGGGCCTATGCTTACTTATACCAACCACTGCACACTAATTCTATACATTCATTCTATGTGCTGCTACATGTTTCGGCTGACACGCTCAGCTACGTGACATCACGCAGTGAATAACTTCGGCTACCACAACCAGTGGTCTCCACTCCACAAAACTGCAAGTGGTTAGGAGGCACAGGTTTGGAAACAGACATTTATGTACCTGTTTTATATCTAAATATTTTATGTAACACCACACTGGATTTCTTATTTTATATCTACGGCTGTAATATGTGCACGTTTTACCACTCAATGACACGCAGCATGCTGCGTAAGTCTACAGAAGATGACTCCCTGATGATGGCTGCATATGTTAGCCGGAACACGTAGGAGCATATAGAAAGAATATATGGAACTGGCGCGCAGTAGTTGGTCTAACAAACTTATATACATACATATATATGTATATATATGCGTATACATATATATACATACATATATATGTATATATATATATGCGTGTATATATATATATATATACTGTTCTGGTTCTAACGGCAGGAGACGGCGTGTTGTTCGTCTCTTGGCTTGCAAGACGTGGTTACCGTTCAGCTAATGCAGTAGAGTGGCGAATAAATCGGAGTCCAAACCGAATTACCACACGCCCCTGAGGCCCCAGGAAACCTCGTGGACACATCCTACATCTTCGAAACAAGGTACACAAGGGAAGCGCAGGCACACGTAAAAGCTCCACCACAATCCTTTCCCGCTTGTTTTAAGATGGGCAGGGTATCCTTGCGACAGTTGGCTCGGGTCTGATACGGGGAATGACGTAAATCACAAAAAAAACGTCAAAAACGAGAAAATTACGTAATAATCAGCTTAATAACTTGTACTCTTTATGTAACAGGCATATTGTTACGGCAATTAAAATGCGAAGAATCAATTAATAAACAGAAATGGCCATCTGACACAACTATGGTTTTTAAATCTATATTACCCCTTTAAAGACGAAGCGTGTCTGTTTTATATAAGGAATCAGTGCGTACCGCGCTGTAAACACTCTCCACTTCGGTTATAAAAACCAATCTCTTAATGTTTTATAAGGCAAAAGTTGCTGTTTGTTCTGAGATCCGTACAAAACACATAAACGCAATGTGGGCACCACGTAGAATTTTTTAATGTTAAACCTGGTGGTACGTAAAGTTACCGCTAGGCTTTAAGAGGTTAATTCTAACACTCTGAACTGACTAAATGCCACTGTACTCACGACAGAGTAATACCCCAGTGCCATCCAGCAGTGTCTGATGTCTACTTTATATTACGCATACCGTTGTGATACTGGATCATTAGTCAATACAAGAAGCACCGTCACCACAACGTTTTAATGTTTGTTATAAAGTTAGGCGGCTACATGTTTCGACTGAATTTTGCAGTAGCCTTCAGGCCTCTTGTATTGATTAATGGTGTCTGATGTGCCCCATATTTAACATACAGGGGTTTCAGAAAGTGGCTTAACTTCCCTTCAAGTCACTAGTTACCATTAAATTAACAGACACCGTTTCTTTGTGTTTTCAATATTAGCAGCGGTGGCTGCACCCACAACCATAACCTTCATGCAAACTACAGCTTCCTGTATATTGAAATACTCAAACAGTGAACAGCAGCCACATGATACGTAATCAATCAACCATCATCCCAAACCTTCAGCTCCACTTCACAATCCTTATTTCTTAGCATTAAATCTGCATTCCAAATTTTTAAAGAAAGGTAGGTTCACCTGAAATGTGTCAAGGAGTGACACCTGTGGGGCACTTCACTGTACCCACAAGACAAGCCCACTGGCAGTGCACAGTATATTAAAAGCAACAACACTCACCACCTGTGAATCCTCCCAGCACCTTGAAACTGTGTCTTCAGAATCCGAATATGTACACTTCACTACAACAATGGAGTCATTATCTTTCTTCTGCTCACACTGAGTGCCAACACTAACACAACTGACACTGTCACTGTTCACTGATCGTTCTCCTTCCTGGTTAAACTTTAATTCACTTTTTCCTTCCAACTGTTGTTCAGTTTTCACACTTTCCATATCCATTACCTTAATTTTAAATGACTCGAATTTCAAAACAACTGAACACAAAGATCTGTAAATTCCTCGTAATGGCCAAGAAAATAAACCAGATTTATCAGCAGGCCTATTTCCGAAATTCTGATAATTAATATTGCGCTGAAAACGTTCCCAAATTTTAATGCAACCTGAACACACACTAACTGCAATCTTTCCTCTCAAAGACGCTTCCACTTCGGTCACCGTGTAAAAATGAGATGCTTCATGAAATAATCCTGCAACAGAAAAAGAAACAAGTAGATTCTTGTTGTGAAATCCTGCAATGCAGATACAAATATGTAGCTGGTCAGTGAAAAGTACTGTAACACAGACCCTAATAAATAAATGCTTGGTGAAATAATCCTGTAACACAGACACAAATAAATAAATGCTTGATAAAATAACCCTGTAACAAAAACACAAATAAATAAATGCTTGGTCAAATAACCCTGTAACACAGACACAAATAAATAAATGCTTGGTCAAATAACCCTGTAACACAGACACAAATAAATAAATGCTTGGTGAAATAACCCTGTAATACAGACACAAATAAATAAATGCTTGGTCAAATAACTCTGTAACAAAAATAAGTAAGCAGATGCTTGGTGAAATAGTGCTGCAACAAAGGCACGAATACGTATGTCAAGATGTCACTATTACAACTCGTGGTAACTTCAAGCCCTCAATCAGGCACTGATGCAAAGAGGACACCAAAATAAATTCCTGGCAGAGGAAATATCTTTCATTCATTCAGACAAGAGAGTGCTTTCCAGCATGCCATCAGTTGGCAACTGAGTTTTGAAATGTGCAATTGTTCATTAAGACACATTACAGTAAGCAGCAGTATATGAAACTCACAGGACTGTCACTGACACCACACAACCTGCACCACACACCTGATGATTTGGGTAGAATTTTACCTTTTCCTATTTTACGCATAGCTGTCTGAAATACAATAATGCAGGGGTCCACAAAGTTTTGAAAATTCTATGAGCCACCTCAAAATTCTAGGTGCTAGAAGGGGGAACTGAAGGAAGTTCCATACTCAACCAGCAATTCTGAAGTAACCTGTGAACCTGTTACCTGGTGATTACTGCTTGGTGCATGTGAACTGATACACACTTTGTATGTAAGGCAGGAAAATCTGCTATACTTATGCTGCAAATATTAGGTGCCACCATACAAAATTCAGCTGCCTGGACAACCAGACACCCAGAATTTGTGTCCCCTGCAATAATGAAAATTTCAGAATTGTTTTTTCCAGGATAAGATTTAACACACTTTGAAAGAGCTTCAGAGAACAGTCTTCAGGGAAAGAAGGACTGGAAGTGACACTCCCAGTTTTATGTGATCATCATTCATAGTGATTGGGAAGGAATGTAGAAGAAACTCAAACAGTAAGGACGCTGTCAAAATTTCACCTGGGCTGCCAACAGTCACCACCAAATTACAGATGAAATTAATGCATTTCACACAATAGGCCTACTTGATGCAACGAAAGTCAAGAAGACAGTGAAGTACAAGAACATACACATTCATAGTAAACAGTTCACTGCTTCATAACACGAAAGGATTTTAAAAAATTTACAAGGAATGAGATAAAAGCATGGCTCAGAATCCTCCATGTGACGACTGACTAGTCACACTGAGTGGTCCGCCAGATATCTCTGTACTAACAACCAGTTCACAAGCTACCCACTTGCAAAATACCATACCTCCCAGGAAATAAAACTATGTTCAGCAAATATGAGATAAAATAGGTGATTTCTCTAGAACTTTTGGTACCAAACACGCAAGCAGCAAGATTTCAGGTGGCTACTACGTTTGTATCACATGTTCCAAAGCAAAACAAATCTACTTCATTACTATGCACCACGCAGAACTGTGTCTTTATTGAAAAACACACAAAGAAATTGAGTAAGGGAGGGGATTGCCAGATACCGTTTTATTTTTCAAAGGTTTTGGTATGTCAGAACAATTTTTCTAAACATTTTGTAACAGAATAACATCCAATGTCCTTCATTTAGTAGCCTGAAGAGGCCCAAGATATTACGATAAATATAATCAAAGATATAATGTTTTGAGTAAGAAAAGTGCAGAACAGGCTTCTGAGAAAAGTGGCTGGTAATGTCAGACACTATTGCTTTCACAATGTCTTTGTTGTCCCATGACTTAAAACCACACATCCTTTGTCTTGTACTTGCAGATGTCTGGAAGAAGCAACGTATCAAGTTATCAACCTTGGCATCCTGTCTTTATGTTGAAAAGAGAGAGTCATAGCAAAATTCCAACCAATGTGTTATTTATCCAGACACCACTGGATTTGCAGAGTGTTTACATTTGTAATGTCTTCCAAACCCAGTGACCCCTCCATTACTGACATTATTTAAGCCTACTTAAGGTGATGAAATTCAAACAAATCTCTTACTTGCCACAAGAAAGTCCAACTGACATGTGACAGGTGATGTCGGATACTGTCTGACAATACCGCCCTCTGCTATCTGACATTTACGGCCACTTCACATCCATGATCTGAACTGTTCTTACACAAAACCTATTGGCACCAGCAATATCACTCATAGTGCATCTAACACCTAAAATCAAGCTCATTCAAACGCAGCACATCAAACTGCAACAAATAAAATAATAACTGCATACTTAAAGAAGTTCTGCTTGTCTGAAAATAGTCTGACTTCTTGAAAACACACAGAAGTAGCCATACACTATACACGACTGACTTTACCAGTGTGGCAAATGGTCACAACAGCTTTTCTGTGGCAGCAGAACTTATTTTATATGTTCCTTGCAAAATTGCAACACCACTATCTCCTAGAAAGGGGTATCCACAATTACCAGACCTATCCAACAATCCCCGCCCTTACTCTATAATTTTGGACTACAATATGACCAAAGGCTGTGACAACACAACTGACCAAATATGAGGAAGCTATCCAGCAGCTCAAGTAACAAAGAGGCAGCTATTGCATTACATTACAATGAATTAATATCTCAATCAGTAAATAAAACAAAGACAGCCTGGAATGTTATTAAATCTTTAACTAATAAACGAGCTAATAGTAATGAGGAGCTTATGCTGAACACTGATGGAAAACCAATCAAGAATCCTCAGACTCTTGCAGATTCCTTTAATAATTATTTCTCTAATGTTGTTGAAGAATCAGTCATTAAAATAATTAAACAAGACAATAGTGACTTCAGTCAACATTCTTATATGCAGTACCTAGTCAATGCATTTCAGCAACCTTTTGCACCAATACATTTGAAGTCAGCAACTGAAAAAGAAATTTATGAAATAAATGAGAGTTTGAAATGGAAAAACTGTTATGGGTATGACGAAGTACCATCATGGATTGTAAAACTGAGTATGCCATTTATTTCATCTCCATTGATTTATATTTGTAATAAGAGCACACAAGTTTGATGTAGAGAGATTTAATCTCAAGAAGCTAAGTGAACTAGAGGCTAGGAAACAGTATCAGCTTAAGATCTCAAACAGGTTTGCAGCTCTGGAAAACTTAAATGTTAGTGAGGACATGAATAGGGCTTGGGAAAACATTAAAGAGAATATCAAAATCTCGGCTCAAGAGAGTCTAGGTCTACACGAACGGAAGCAGCATAAACCATGGTTTGATGCAGAATGTGCAGAATTTTTAGATAAAAGGAAGCAGGCTAAAATTCAGTGGTTACAGAATCCAAACCAAAATAATGGAGATAATCTGCACAACGTAAGACGTGAAGCTAGTAGACATTTCAGGCACAAAAAGAAGGAATATCTGAAAGCTAAAATTAATGAAATTGAAACAAACAGTAAGAAGAAGAATATAAGAGACTTGTATAGGGGTATCAATGAGTTTAAGAGGGGGTACCAGCCTAGAAGTAATGTAGTAAAGGATGAGAAGGGTGACCTGGTTGCAGACTCCCACAGTATTTTGGCTAGGTGGAGGAATCATTTCTCCCAGCTGTTGAATATACACGGGGTTAATGATGTTAGGCAGATTGAAGTACACACAGCAGAGCCACTAGTGCCTGAGCCCAGTGCCTTTGAGGTTGAGATGGCTATTGGAAAACTAAAAAGCCACAAATCACCAGGTATTGATCAGATTCCAGCAGAATTGATTAAAGCAGGGGGTAGGATTATTCGGTCTGAAATCCATAAACTTATTATTTCTATTTGGAATAAGGAGGAATTGCCTGAGGAATGGAAGGAGTCGGTCATTGTGCCTATTTATAAAAAGGGTGATAAGACAGATTGCAATAACTATCGAGGCATATCACTTTTGCCGACTACGTACAAAATTCTATCCAACATCCTTTTGTCAAGGTTAACTCCATATGCAGAGGAAATTATTGGGGATCATCAGTGTGGATTTCGACGTAACAGGTCAACCACTGATCATATATTCAGCATTCGTCAAATACTTGAGAAAAAATGGGAATACAATGAGGCAGTTCATCAGCTATTTATAGACTTCAAGAAAGCCTATGATTCAGTTAGGAGGGAGGTCTTGTATAATATTCTCATTGAGTTCGGTATCCCCATGAAACTAGTAAGGTTAATAAAAATGTGCCTAAGTGAAACATATAGCAGAGTTCGGGTAGGCAAACATCTGTCTGACACGTTCCCTATTAAGAATGGCTTGAAACAAGGGGATGCTCTGTCGCCATTGCTTTTCAACTTTGCTTTAGAATATGCCATTAGGAGGGTTCAGGCAAACCAGGAGGGCTTGAAATTGAATGGTACACATCAGCTTCTGGTTTATGCTGATGATGTTAATATATTGGGCGGAAGCGTACATAGCATAAAGAAAAATGCAGAAGATTTAATTATTGCTAGTAAGGAGATTGGTCTAGAAGTAAATGCTGAGAAAACTAAGTACATGGTCATGTCTCGAAATCAGAATGCACGACACAATCACAACATAAATATAGATAATAAATCCTTTGAAAGGGTGGAAGAATTCAAATATTTGGGAGCAACCCTAACGAATCGAAACTCCATTCATGAAGAAATTAAGAGCAGATTGAAGTCGGGGAATGCTTGCTATCATTCGGTGCAGAATCTTTTGTCTTCGAGGTTGCTATCCAAAAACACAAAGATTAGGGTATACAGAACTATAATTTTACCTGTTGTTCTGTATGGATGCGAAACTTGGTCTCTCACACTGAGGGAGGAACAAAGACTGAGGGTGTTCGAGAATAGGGTGCTGAGGAGGATATTTGGGCCTAAGAGGGACGAGGCGACAGGGGAGTGGAGAAGACTACATAACGAGGAACTTAATGACCTGTACTCATCACCAAATATTATTCGGGTAATCAAATCGAGAAGACTGAGATGGGCGGGGCATGTGGCACGTATGGGGGAGGAGAGAGGTGCATACCGGATTTTGGTGGGGAGACCCGAGGGAAGGCGACCACTTGGGAGACCCAGGCGTAGATGGGAGGATAATATTAAGATGGACATTCGGGAAGTGGGATGGGAGGACATGAACTGGATTGATCTGGCTCAGGATAGGGACAGGTGGCGGGCTCTTGTGAATGCGGTAATGAACCTTCGGGTTCCATAAAATGCGGGGAATTTCTTGACTAGCTGATAAACTGTTAGCTTCTCAAGAAGGCCTCTGCTCCATGGAGTTAGTTAGTTAATAAGATGTTTCCACAGGTACATTTCCTTCACGCCTAAAATTTTCTCAAGTTTCTCCGATGTTTAAAAAAGGTAATAAAACTGAGTTGTCTGCTTACAGACCAGTATCTCTTTTAACATCTATTTCTAAAATCTTTGAAAAAGTCATTTATAACAGACTACTTCAACACACTAAAGAAAATAATATAATTGTTACGGATCAATATGGATTTAAAAACAATAGATCAACTGAATTGGCTATATTTAAATTAACAAATCAAATTCTATCACATATTAATAATAAATCCTCAGTTTGTGGTATCTTCTATGATTTAACAAAGGCATTTGATACTGTAAACCACGACATTTTAATATCTAAATTAGAGTACTATGGCATCGCCGGCAGAACTGGTGAACTAATTAAATCTTATTTAAGTAATCGGTACCAGAGAGTAACAATCAAAACTTCACATGCTTCAAATTACATTTCAGCTTGGGAATTAGTTAAGCATGGGGTGCCCCAAGGGTCAATTCTTGGACCTCTGCTGTTTTTATTTTATATAAGTGATTTACCTCAATTAGTAAAAGATATTGCTTCGCCAATACTTTTTTGCAGATGATACTAGCTTTATAATATCAAACTCTAACTCAATGCAGATGAACCAAGATGTCAGATTAGTTCTGGAAATAACATAAAAATGGTTTCATTCAAATATAATGCTATTAAATTATGATAAGACCAACTTCATGCAGTTTTCTTCAAACATCAGTTATCGATCTCCGGTAATCATAGAATCTACTGATCACATAATCAACTTAACTAACTCCACTAAATTTTTAGGTATTATAATAGAATCTTCATTAACATGGAACAAACATATTGATCAGATAAATTCTAAGCTGAACTCATTGGGCCACATGGTTCGTTCCCTAAGACCTGTCTTAACATTGAAAATTATAAAACAGATTTATTTTTCTTATGTTCACTCAGTATTAAATTATGGTATCATATTCTGGGGTAATTCGTCATATAGTAGAACTATTTTCATAACACAGAAAGGAATTGTAAGAATTATCATGAAAGCTAAAGCAAGGGATCCTTGTCGGGCAATGTTTAGTAAACTTGGAATTTTAACTCTATATTCTCAATATATCTTTTCAACTCTTATGTTTGTCGTAAAGCATAAGGATATATTTACATTTAATGCTGAATTGTATAAAATAAATACCCGCCACATCTTGGATTTACATGTTCCTTCAGTGAATTTAACTAAAGTTCAAAAAGGAGTTTATTATTCAGGTACTACCTTATTTAACTTCTTACCTCTCAATATCAAGAAAGTAGCACATGATACCAATAAATTTAAGCATGCGTTGAAAAAGTTTCTTATAGAAAACTCGTTTTACTCTGTTGAAGAGTATATTAATAGGGATACTAAATATGATCTTGGTGATTCCCAATAAATAAATTCATTACATATTTAAAAATATAGTTGGTTATTTTATGTACATTTCAACAACACGAGTGTTGTTGACATGTGCAAAATCATATATAAAAACCTTGTATTTAAATTTTTGTATTTTAGTATATGTTTATTAATTCTTTTATACATACTTTAGTCCATGTCAAGACAAATTCTATGTAATATGTTATTGTAATCTATTGACAAGTTCCATATCCAAAGGTCATGTACCATTGTGGATTGATGAATACAAATAAATGAATGAATGAATGAATTGACACTTTTCATTTCTCTCATTAACACTGCAGGTAAAAATGCTAAGATTTCCAAACAAAGGCTGTCCCAAAGTATGGTGAAGAATTCTCCTGACAGGTACCCTAAAACTGACGAACATTCCTCTGACAAAACATCTCAGTACTTTTCTCCAAATACCAAGTTGAAGACAACAAACAGCTTCAAAGCATCATTCAGGTGCTTTGTGAAGAAGTGCAAATAATGTGAACAGTGAACAGTATGAATTTCCAGAACAAAATTAATACGGTATTTGATAAATTAATTAAGTGGTTTGCTGCTAATCAATTGGCATAAAACTATGAGAAAATCAAATTTATTCAGATTAACACTAGTAATTCAAATAATTTGGATATATCAATTAACCATGGTTCTAAAATAATGAGTACAACAAATAACACCAAGTTTTTGGGGTTTACATTAGATAATACATTAAACTGGAAAACATACTGACCTAACATTATCGAAATTAAACACAGCATTTTATACTATTAAAACACTGAAATACACTTTGACACAGGACACCCCAATCATGATCTATTTTGCCTATTTTCATTCAATAATGAAATGCGGTATTATCTTTTAGAGGAGTTCTAGATATAGTAACAAAAATATTTATTCTACAAAAAAGGTTTCTAGAACAATTACAGGCTTAGGGAATCGAGATTCATGTCGTGAAGTGTTTAAAGATCTAAATATTCTTACCTTAACATCACAATATATATACTCCGTTTCATGTTTTGTTATCTTGAATCATGAAGAATTTATCTTAATCTCAGAGATGCATAGAATTTTTACAAGACAACTATCCAATTTTTATCAGCCCACGTCTAAATTAACCCTTTAAAGATGAAGCCTGTCTGTTTTATATAAGGACTCAGTGCGTACCGCGCTGTAAACATTCTCCACTTCGGTTACAAAAACCAGTCTCTTAATGTTTTATAAGGCAAAAGTTGCTGTTTGTTCTGAGATCCGTACAAAACACATACACACAACGTGGGCACCACGTACAATTTTTTAATGTTAAACCTGGTGATATGTAAAGTTACCGCTAGGCTTTAAAAGGTTAACACTACATCAAAGAGGCATTTTTAATATGGGTATTAAGCTATACAACAAGTTACTGCCTTTCATAAAGAATGCAGCTGACAATAGTAAAACACTTAAAACTCTTTTAAAGAAGTTTCGTTATTCTAATTTGTTCTATATATTAGAGTAGTATTTTACCAGTTCTTCAACATAGATTCTGATTAATTGTATTTACAGTATACACTTTTCATTATGCCACCTACTGCACACAATCTCTTCTCGTGTGTTCCTCCTACATGTGTCAGCTGTTACTTCCAGCCATCTTCAGGGAGTCAACACCAAATGGTTCACACAGCTGCAGTCTATCATGAATGGCACGTCTTACACTCATTACTACATAGTCCTTATAACAAGTATGCATTTCAGGTTACAGTACAATAAGATAAAATACAGTAATGAATAAAATATTCTGGTTGTGTATATAATGACTATGTAGTAATGAGTGTAAGACTGGCCATCCATGATAGACTGCTGCTGTGTCAACAATTTGATGTTGACTCCCTGAAGATGGCTGGAAGTAACAGCCAAAACATGTAGGAGGAACACACGAGAAGAGAGTGTGTGGAATATTCAGCATAATGAAAAGTGTACATTTTTAAAGACTGCAAGGACAATGTATATTATTAAGCTTATTTGCACTGTTACTGCACTAAATTGAATTAAGTAATATCCCTATATTTTGAAATTTTAATGATTTTTACTTGACTTCTGTTAGACAATCTCATATTTTGCAAAAGATAATGTATACTGTGTGTATATATATATTGTAAATATTATTGTATATTTTATTATATTTTATGGACAATTTCTATCCCCTTTGGTGTGTAACCTAGATGGATCAATTGCAAGACAAGAAACTATGAACTATGAACAGTAAAGTCTCCTGGGATATGATGCCATGTAGACTGGTTAATTAGCTACCAACATGTAAAAGAAGCTTACTGCCTCCATCTTCTGAGTAGTGCACAAACAGTATATCAGACTACTATAAAGATGGAGGCAGCAAGCTCCTCTGAAATGTCTGTAACTAGTTACCAAATGACGCAGCGTCATACTGCATAAGATAGAAGACTTTGCTGTTCTGTGCTCAAACTGTTTTCACTTCTTCACAAACCACTTGAATGACCACAATTTTAATCTTTATCAACATTACCATGAAAAGTTCAAATTATGCAAAGTGAACGACACGAGATGTGATACATGTTCCAGCTTTGTTTAGAAGGAACATCCAGAAACACCCATCTGCTGTGAAGAATGTGTAGCTCAAGGAGTTCCACTTTGATTCATAAAATGTTTGTTTACAGAGTGATTGTAAAGGTAAATGTAAAGCAGTCCCATTACAGGCCTGGACAGGCCCTGAGGGCTCCAAGAGGTCGAGGCTCCCAGATTTCTAGACAATTGGCACCTGAAGGTTGTAAGGTTGTCAGCCCAGTGCACCAGCTGCCTTTACCTCCCAGGAGATATCCCTGGTACTCATTTCTGTTGGAGGCTGAGTTGATCCCAGGGCCACACTGCGGCCAGATGGATTAAGTCAATGAGAAGTCCCAATGACCTCAACAGAATTCAAACCTGTGACCTTCTGGCTTGTAGTGCAGTGTGTCAACCAACTGCGCCACTGCATACCCTGTAGTCATTTAACATTATGTGATTATAAAGTAAAAACATAAGGTTAAATGACTGTACCTCATAAAGAGAGCCCTATACCACTATAATTCTTGCACATTTTTAAGTTTACATGCTGCCATGTTTTGTATTCTGTACCATGGGTATTTACTTCCCAATCACCCTGCATATCAATACAGAGAGGTAGATACATCAAGTCTCCAACGATAGAAACCTGTGATCTCTGCATTAGTAAGTACTACAGCCCACACACTTGTTTGTTCTTACCCCTACCACCTAAGCCATGGTCACAAAAAATCTTTTGTTAATCAGGCAGTGCTGGTGATCTGTGGGTCCTTGTAAAATGTAGTCCTCTGAACAAAAATACTCATTTGCAATACTTTGCAAAGCATGCATAATGGCAAAAAAAAAGTCAGTGAAAGTTCTATAAAGAATATCCTGCACTCACAGTGCTGCGTAATGCAACAACATACAGAATAGCAGAAAAATTCTGAGCCATAGGTTCAAGGCTGGATGAAGAGGAAATAATAAAATTAGATTTTTCTTGGATGAAGCATCATTTACATTAAGCTGCAAAGTCAACGTCAAAAATAGGAAATTCTGGCGTTGTAAAAATCCCCACACAGTTCATGATGTTCCTCTGCATGATATTAACCCTTTAAAGACGAAGCATGTCTGTTTTATACAAGGACTCAGTGCATACCGTGCTGCAAACACTCTCCACCTCTGTTATAAAAACCAATCTCTTAATGTTTTATAAGGAAAAGTTGCTGTTTGTTCTGAGATCCATACAAAACACATAAATGCAATGTGGGCACCACGTAGAATTTTATAGCGTTAAACCTGGTGGTACATAAAGTTACTGCTAGGCTTTAAAAGGTTAAAGGGGAGCTTCATGGACTGTGACTACATGCAAAATAATATGGCCCATTTATGATCATTAGCTTCATGGACCTTATCCATTGTTTGGTCTTCCAAAAATAATGACACTAACGAGACACTATGTTTCAGGACAGGATCAGGCCCAGAAATGTAGTGTATTATTTCTTTTTATTGTTTTTAAAACATCACGCAATGAAAAAAGTGTGTGAAGCTAATGATTTTAAACGTGATGTACCATTCACAGAGTCTTACAGAATAATGTGGCCCATGATTTTGAAAAAACAATAAGTGGCAGCCATTATATTCAAATTCAATTCTGACATCTTTCTTTAGGAAATTACTAGCAGCAGATAAAAAGTACAATTATACCATACAGGACAATAATACAACCAGCACAGCAAATTTCACAGTGACTGAATTGGAACAGGTATTTGGCAAGCAGCTGAGAAATTACAGACTGTGGTTCCATAGACCTCCAGGCGTGAAAATATAAAATTATTATTTGTGAAGGACACTATAAGGTACAGTTCTTGTGTAAACCATCGACATTCTTTACTAGAAGTAAAAGAAAATTCAAAGCAAAATTGCTAACATTTCAAGACAAGTATGCCACGTTGTGTCAAGAAACTTATTTAGAACATGTGAGGCCCACTTATAAGACGAAGATTCGGGCTTAAAAATTCTGCTACAATATAAAATAACTTGGACTACAAAAAGAAGGGCTCTGAGTTCTCAATAAAAAATATTCTATGTTATGAAAAATACTTTCATTATGTATGAACTGGCTGATCTCAGTGGTCGCGCAGTCTAAGGCATGGGTCTACAGCTGCTCGCTTGCTGGGATTGCGGGTTCAAACCCCACCAGGAGCATGAATATCTGTCTCTTGTGAGTGTTGTGTGTTGTCAGGTAGAGATCTCTGCATTAAGCTGATCACTCATCCAGAAGAGTCCTACCATGTGTGATGTGTCTAAATGAGTGTGTTTGCAAAGCCCTGGGAATGGGGAGGCCATGATGTGGAATGGGATCGAAGCGCCACAGGAAAAAAAAAGTACGAATTGAACATATTTGATCAAGTTAAACTCATTAAGTCAATCCACTAATTACAAAACAATGAAACTGAATGGCACCCTCAGTGTGCCATGAGCACCATGACACAAAATTTTCATTCTCACTGCTTGAGAGTTAAATAAATGAGTGTGTCAGAAATATTCTGGAAGGAAGAACTTTATCTGAAAAACAAATAGGCCCATGGACGATGAAGTACAAAGAATGCAACTGACAATACAAATATTAAGATAACAATGAACATCAGAATAAAACACAGTGAGGAAAACTGTCCTGCTAAATAGAACTGGCTGCATTCAAAGTGAGCCAGGATGATAATATTAAAATAAATCTTAAAGGCATTGGTGGTAAGGATCGGATCTGAATTTATTATTGCCTGCAACAACTGGGACAGCCTTGTCACTATATTAAGTGCATTACCCCAACAGGTATCATACAGGCAATAGTTTCATAAGCACTGGTTCCAATGATGACAGCAGACAACAATTTTCAGCATTGTACAATCATAAGAGTTCATTACTTCAACTGTTATGAACACTGGTGTACCTCTGGCACCATAATAAACATTTGTGCTTTTTTTTTGGTTCATCAGATTTTGAGGTACTTACATTACTATGCAACAAAGATCTGACAATGCACTACCAACATCAAAACAATTTATATTACCTTGCATTTCAACAGACTTGTATATTTCCTACTTAAATTAATTTGGTGAGTAAACAGATAAATTAAGGCTAGTGAAAACAAATAAACATGACTTTTAAGAGAATACTATTGTTAAAAGACACCATGCAGGTGTGTCTCAGACAGGTTGAAGTACATTCACTGCGCTACAAAGCTGTTCCCAAAGAATGGTAAATTCAGACTTAACACACCCACTCCAGAATGGCCAGCTTCTATTGTAAATGCTTGTCTGGGCTTGCAGTAGGTCATTAACAGCAAGGAGAATAATTTAATATTTAGAAACACACTAACGCAAATCGACAAGAAAACCGAAAATTTGATCCAGAAGTACATTTCTTTGCCACCAGCGGCAATAAATATGCAAATATAAATAAGAATTAGTTTGAATTCATCAAAACATTGGCTCTTCACCATTTCCTTCAAATCAGGTCTTCAGCTGCTCCACTATGACTGGTAATGGCTTGTCTGGTCATTGTGATATACAACTGCAGCAACAAATTGACCGAAGTTAGATCTGTTTCTTCCTATCCACAAGTGCTCTATGGGAACTGCTTCAAGCAGATGCATGGAGCCAATTCTAGTCCTTCTTCTCAGTATGTACGTATACATATACATACACATACAAATTACTGCACAAAATTCACTAATGTAGCAGTAAGTGAACTAAAGGATATGTAATTTGCTAACGTTTGAGGTTATGGCGGAACAGAACGTAATTTTTTAACTACATTCTGTAACGAAACAGGATCACTCCGGTGGCTAATGTGCATATGTATAGGAAATTTATTACAACACTCCCTGTCATGTTTTTCTATCAGTCATCACTAAAACTAAATAATATCGCTAAAACTTACTGTATGTTTCAACCCGCCAATTCAAAACACGCACTACAACACCCGCCATCTGCCGCGGCAACCCCTGAATACGGTGTTCAATGAAGAGCTTTTTCTGAATCAATTTAGCCCAGGAACAGGTTGGTAGATATAAAATACGCGTATTTCTGTGTTTTGCTGGCTAGCTTCATAAAGAGTGGGCTACAGTTACTTTTTATCCCTGAGCATAACCAAAAAGTACTCATACACGTTTACAATTTTACGTCTGCACAGAGAAGCTGAAAACCACACAATTTTGCCTTCGCCCCTCAAACATTTCTCATCTAGCAAGTTTAATTATACAAAAAAAAGCTGAACCATCACTCTATTAAAGTTCTTAATCATTTGACTGGGTTCCATCGATTAATTATAACCCATCAATCAATCAATAAATTAATAATATATAATACGTTGTAAAACTGCAACTGCATAAAAATTAAAATATGCCAAGCCAAATTTAAACCTGGAAATAACTTGTTTAGGAAACTTTCCAAATTAGCTACGACAGACAACAGTTGTATAATTACTTCAGACTTCGGGTAATGTAAAGTCCGTGTATGGTACTCGCAGACATCCTACTTGCGTATGTGAATTTTGACGAACTGCCTAATATTATGAGGCAATTCTTTTACAGGGAAATGTAACACATATGTATCTTTACGCTTAAATATTTACAACAGTTTGCGGATACTGCTGTGTCTAATTCCACAATAAAGAGCTATATCCCTCTAAACCTCTTCCAGCAGAACCGTGTGCATGGATCGAACATAGGCCTAAACAATTTGATCCAAGTTCAATTCGTTCCCCCAATCTCGCTGTCGCTCTGCGTTGCTTTCATCTGTGAAGTATATACAGAGGTTGAAATTGCGGTTGCCGGCTGGAAAATATGAAGTTTGTCAATTTATCATCCCATGTACGAAAGTGTGAAACGGGTAAGAAATCGGCTCTCAAAGAAAGTAGTAATGTTGCTATCTATATCCGATGCTTGGAAATAATGGATATATGAGACTATGTTCCAAAATGCCCTGGTTGTGAACTACCCCATATCCGTGCTATGAAAGTTGATTGTGCGTGCTTGGTGGAGCAATTAGTTCGTTCCTCATGTGAAGTACTGTATCACGTGGAAAATGTCATAAAATTATTATTTTCATACCGACTTGCTGAGTATTAAAACTATATACATTTGCTTTTGTATGTAAGCATGTTCTAAGAAATGTAGCGTGTCACATATCTGTTTCGTGGGCGACATAACCTGCGTGTATCACAATTAGCAGCAAGAGGAAAGGAAAGTTGTGCTGTTCACGCAGTGAAGACATGGGGGAGTAGAAGTACAGCTCACAGTAAACAGAAGTATAGCTGAATTTATTAACCTTGCTATTAGATGGAGTTGAGCAGATAAAATAACTGAAAATTTGAAGAATAATATAGCTAATCATGATAACATAATGAATCCAATTAACCTTTTGAAAGAAAGTACCACAAATCGGTGTCCAATAATAAATTGGTCCTATACCTCGACTGCTGAAGTTAATAGAATTATAAAATCCCTAAAAAGTAAAAACTCAAGTGGATATGAAAACATTCCAGTTAAAATACTCAAAATGAGTGTATCTTTCATTTTGTCTTCCCTAACATACATACGTAATGAAGCACTGTCAATGGGGAAGTTCCCAGATCGATTGAAATACGCTATTGTAAGGCCAATACATAAGAAAGATAGTAAGCTGATAATTTCAAATTGTAGACCCATTTCTATACTAACATCGTTCTCTAAAATATTTGAAAAGTTAATCTATACTAGACTGTATGACCACATATCTACTAATAATCTAATAACTAAAGAACAACATGGTTTCAGGTCTACTGCGTCCACTCAAACGGCCTCATACGCTCTCTTAAATGAGATCTTAAAAAGCATGAATAATACTTGTATTGTGGGTGGGTTTTTCTGTGACCTCAAGAAGGCCTTTGATTGTGTAAATCATAAAATTTTGCTTAAAAAATTGGAAATTTATGGGATAACAGAAAAATTTCATGCTCTGATTGCATCCTAATTAAGTGGTAGATACCAAAAAGTAGTTCTAGAAGACATATCGTCTAATTGCGAGCTGAATAAATATGGGGCCCGTCAGGGTTCTATACTTGGCCCTCTCCTTTTTTTGTTATACATAAATGATTTACCTAACATGTTTCCAAAGATGACAACAATCTTGTATGCTGACGATACCAGTATAATAATAAATGACAAAAATCCAGATGATTTTAAAGCCATTATGAATAGCACATATTAAAATCTAAATAATTGGTTTAAACAAAATTTGTTATCCTTGAATCATAAAAAAACGCACTTTATACATTTTAATATAAAAAATACTAATGCTAAACCATATAAAAGAGCCCATATCAAAAGTACAACACATTAAATTTTTAGGCTTAATGTTAGATGATACATTGTCATGGAAACCCCATATAGATAATTTAATATGTAAATTAAGTTCAGCGTGTTTTGCCATACGAACACTGCAGCCTGTTGTATCAGAAGCCACATTAAGGGCAGTCTATTTTTCTTATATACATTCAGTCTTGAGTTATGGTATAATCTTTTGGGCAAATTGTTCTGACAGTAATAAAATTTTTAAGCTTCAAAAAAGGGCAATAAGAATTATCACTCAGTCTAAAAGTAAGGCATCATGTAGGGAACTGTTTAAGAAATTAAACATACTGCCACTATATTCACAATATATATTATCAATTTCAATACATGTTGCACAAAATAAGCATTTGTATGTTACAAATCAGGAAATACATAATATCAATACTAGATACAAAACCAATCTTCACCCACCAATTTCTAATACAACTAAGTATCAAAAAGGCCCATATTACTCTGGAATAAAGATCTTCAACCATTTGCCAGGAAACATAAGAAAACTATCAAACAACATAGTACTATTTAGGTCAGCCTTAAAAGGATTTCTTTATGCAAACTCATTTTATACTGTTGATGAGTTCTTTAATCGTGGTTGAATCTGTACTTTGTATGCATTGAGTTTTGTATCCTTGTACATAATTTTTGTACGTGTTATATTTCGTTTTGTCTATGTCTTTATATGTATTACTCTATTTTGTCCTTGTATATATATCCAAGCATTATTTTTAATGTGATTATTATTTTACCTAATGATTTATTTTATTATTGTTACACTTTTTATTATATTTAGTGACTTGTTACCAAGAAGATTGGAGCACCTTTGAATATGTGACACATTCTATATCCAGTGGTTGTTATTACCTGTTGACTTGGATTTGCTTGAAGATGAAATAAAGATAAAGATAAAGATAAAGACAGGTGAGCTTCACACCTCAGTTGTTTATTCCCAGGCAAACAGCCCCTGGTACCCCGTGAGTGTGAGGATGCTTGGACTCCAGAGCTGGTCTAGAAACTTCTGAAAAAAAAAAGTCTTGTTTCTGCTGAGAATCAAACCACAATATATCAATTTACGGCAGTCACTATGCTGACTGCGCTACTGTGTGTCTCTGAACGACACAGTCCACCATATGGGTACATACTGGGAGGGACTGTGTTATAAAAGCATATGATATGTTTGGGATATTTAGGCACTAGCACTCATTACAGTTTCATTTGCAGCCTGACTGCAGACACAACAGTCACAAGTGTCTCAGCAAGTGGCTTTCATGGCTTTTACGCCATGGAGCTGTAACAGAAGGATTGAATATTGGTACAGATGGCTTTGTGGATGTAACAGATATTGAACAACACAGGAGATTCCGTGGCAAGTTTACTATTAATGATATCCAGTGTGTTGTGGCTGAAAGTGACAAACAAAGATTCACTCTGAGAACGCATCCTGTCTCTGGTAAACTTCAAATTAAGGCTAATCAGGGGCATTCAATCCATGTAAGTAATACCATTTTTAATGCCATCACCAAAGTGGCTTGGAGCGTTTTAGACGTGCAACTGTAGGATTCATGCAAATGTTTGGCAGTTTATAATGGTGTACCATCTTACAAGCTCATGAAGAGGTGTATTTTGTTTCATATTTATTTGTCTTATAAACTGACATGGGGTATACAGTTCAAACTAACAATATCAGTTCTGTTATTCTGTACTTCAGTGTGACTGATTAGACTTTGCTCTTATTTTGCATGAACATGAATGTGCCCCAAAATATTCAATTTTAAGTGGGTCCTACATTCATGTTATTGGTCTGGGGACTTGCCTCCCCCTCAAATTGGATGGGATTTGGGATTTGCAGAAAGAGAAATTTGTAAATCACCAATCAGTGAGATAGAATAAGCCAGTCCTAAAACTGTTTACTAAATTGTGTAGTTCACAGTCGAAAAGAAAAGAAAAATATAATGAACTGTATCAAAATGCTGTGACAGTTACCCTCTCAAATGCTACATTCCTAGCAGGCTGTCTACTGCTCATTACTGAGTGTTAATTTATTCCTTCTGCTTAGTATTCTGTATAGCTGATTCTGTGAAGGGAATTTGAAAAATATGCATTGTTATTACAGAAAATCCTAGTAATTTGCCAGACATTTTTCTTATATATGTGATATATGCTGTGTACTGACTGAGCCAAGACTGAGCATGTTATGTTATGTTTTGTCATGTCATGTCAGCGAAGCTTGTTCACTCGTAGTGTAAGCATGTTAGTTCTGGTTCAGAATTGAACCATTGCTGAGAAGTGTGATGACTTTCAGTGTTTGTAGTGAGATGGCATAAAACTCTCAGAAGAAAATTAGTACAATACAGGGTATACCAGTCGGTTGAATGATTGTGAAGTGGCAGAACAAACATGAATGGTGAAGACCACTCAGTCCATCTCAGCACTTAATGAATGGCAGATACTGTTGAGTGAGTTAATGCTCTGGTTCCAGAGAACAGATGGTTTGCTGTCACTGATATGACCAGCAAGTTAGATGTCAGCTGTGGATCCACATATTGCACCATCTACAGTGACATGAACAGCACTGAATGTAATATGGCACAAGTGACTGTTGAAAGCGTTTGAAAACTGAAGTATAAGGTTCTCCTTGACCCAGCATACAGTCCAGATCCTGCCTCAACTGATTATAATATTTTCGTACTCCTCGATGATGGGGATGTTATGTGGAAACTGATATTCATATGAAAAGACCAAGGACATATCATATATGTGGCTCCATGCACAAGTGAAAAGATTCTTTGCAGGTGGCATCGGGATGCTCCTGCGTAGAAGTAACAGTGTGTGTGGACGAGCTAGAAGGTATTTATTGTGTGCCTTCTGTAGAATAAAGAAAAAATAAGTTGCTTTTTTTTTTCTGTCCATAGGGGTGTGAGAAAGTATCCCAACTGTGTTGTTTTATAACACAGTACTGTTTGGGTCTGTACAGCAGTATTATTTTTTCCACATAATTACCCTTATTTTCAATGCACCTAGCCCACGCCCACAAGTTTCTGTATGCCCTTATAAGAAAAAATTTTTGGTTGGCTGACAAGCCAGACATGCACCATGTCTTTCACTTGCTGGTCACTGGTACAATGGGATCCTCTTGAAAGTGGCTTTGAGTTGACCAGACACTTCATAATCTGATGGGGCCAGATCAGGACTGTACAGGGGATGCTCTAACACCTTTAACCCTTTAAAGACGAAGCGTATCTGTTTTATATAGGGACTCAGTGCGTACCGCACTGTAAACACTCTCCACTTTGGTTATAAAAACCAGTCTCTTAATGTTTTATAAGGCAAAAGTTGCTGTTTGTTCTGAGATCCGTACAAAACACATAAATGCAATGTGGGCACCATGCAGAATTGTTGAATGTTAAACCTGGTTGTATGTAAAGTTACTGCTAGGCTTTAAAAGGTTAAGTTCATTTGCTGGAGGGTGTCAGCAGTGTGGATGACTCTGATGTTACGTATCTCATTATGCTATTTATGATGGTACTTTACACCATCAACACAACTTTGTTAATATTGATATTAATTTGTCACATTACTTCGTAGCAATTTGTTTCAGTCATATTGCAGTTATCTTCAGTCTGACGATTAGCATAAAAATTTATAGATATTAAAGTTAGTTACAGTTTTAACAGCATTAATGAAGTTGCATTGACTGTGC
This sequence comes from Coptotermes formosanus, assembly GCA_013340265.1. Taxonomy (NCBI): domain Eukaryota; kingdom Metazoa; phylum Arthropoda; class Insecta; order Blattodea; family Rhinotermitidae; genus Coptotermes; species Coptotermes formosanus. The sequence continues at coordinate 243,719 of BLKM01000311.1, read as the reverse complement.
AAACTGCCATTTGTTAGTGTGGATGACAGTATGTGGATGGGCTTTGCAGTATCCTTCATCATCATTCTTCAGACTTTTGTCTGAATAGCTGGTCCATTATGAATTTTTTTGAGATGGTATAGGATGATGGAACTGATCCGTGTGGGTGAAGCTTTTGGATGAAATCTGATGATGAGGCCTGCCTAAGGAGAAGAGTGGTCCTGCAGTCCGTGGACTGTGTGGGGGTCTTTTGTTAGCATTCTGTGTGTTGCATTCTCGAGCACAGCAAGGTTCTTCTGTTGGTAGTCACTGGTGCTGGGGCCACCATAGCATGTAGCATTGCCCTTGTTGGCTGGTAGGACCATGTGGTGAGTGCTGTCCCACAGTGTTTGAAATGCATGCCTCTTGGCTCAGGATACGTTGTTCACACTGGTCCTGGATTTAGTGACGATTTTGTTTCTTGTTAGGCTTGCTTAGTATCTTCCTGAGGTAATCTGCAGATGGCCTTCTCCTTTGAAGTTGTGTTGTTGTCATATGGCACCACCCTGTTTGAAACCACATACTTTAGCCCCGTAAGAGCGTGCAGAGTGTGTGGCTCTTCCGGCAGTGAGTCACCGACATTATTATGGTAGTCCTTTTGTTGGGGCATGAGGGAAGGTGATTTTTGGCCACCCACAGATGCTAGAACTTGCCATCCTGGCCACTTGTATCACTGTGGAGTGTGTGGACCTTTTTCCTGGGTGGTGGAGTCAATTAAGTCCCAGTCTAAAATGGCCATTCCCCCACTTGCTTGCATGTTGGCCTCCAGGAGTTCTTCTCAATTTTTAAGTCCTGGTGCATAAGAAGTGCCAGATCTAGGGAAATAAAATTTGGCATTTTCACTCACTCGTAGCTCGACTCCCTGTTACTTCTACATGACAGGTAATTAATGGAGGGACAACTTTACTGTACTGGATTTAATTGAAATGTGGTTAAAAACTTGAAATGAGTGACAGCGGAGAAATGAGTGACAGTGGAGTGTGGCAGTTTGCTGCTAATATGAGGGGCTGCTGGTGAGGGTAATTGTGAGCCATGTGTAACTACCCACTGCCCTTAAAAGTTATTTCCCTAAGATCCAAAGTTATTCCCTTGTCTATTTCTTGGTATTCCAAGTGACTGCTTTCCTAGAGAAGATATTTTCCTCCCAATTAATCTCTGTGACTTTTCGTTCCTCCAACTGAAGTATGCCCATCCAGTATTCGTATGAATAGTCTTACATTTGCCAAGTTTGCATACAGCAGGGTGTATAATTGTAATAATTTTCAAATTGTGGTAGTTATATAGAATGATGGTCAGCGTATTTGCCCTTGTAATGCTGTTAGGAGTGTGAATCAGTGTGTTTGATGTCCATATAGAACATATGGTAAAGGCGTGTAGTAATGTGTGGAGTATATGTGGAGGTTAAATGATAATTTTATCTTTTGGGTTGCTCCTCACAAAAATGGAGCTGCAGTTAACTGCAAATCATTGTTTGCAGACTGTTGTAGATCCTGATTTAATTCCTATTCTTCATGCATCTGAAATTCCAGCCGTTATTCATGGAACTTACTTTAAGAATTGGACTAAAATTAAGACTGAGGGCCTAAGCCGCATGAACAGACTCCATATTCATTTCAGTCCTGGAGAACTAGGTGAATCACAGGTTATAAGTGGTATGAGATCATCTTGTGAGCTGTACATCTACATTGACACTGAAAAGGCTCTAACAGGTAAAAGTGTAAGCAGTTAACATATTAAGGACCATTGTCATGTTATTGCATCCTGGCAGATGTCAGGTTTCAAAATTTCTGTAGTTCGTTAAGTTATTGGCAATTGATACGTGTTACATTATTGGTTGAACTTTTATATGTAGTTCAGACTCTTAGTCGTTCAAATATTTCCAGGCTAGATCACGTGTGAGAGGAAATATCAAAACTACTGTTCGGTCATGGTAAAGTGTGCAACTTCGAATGTGAGAATGTGCATGTGAGGGAGGGTATTGAGAAGTTTCTTGCAGACAGTAGCTGTGATGTGAATGTAAATAACTGTGATAGTAATAGCAAACCTGTCTTTAATAGTGCCAGCAGTAACAGTAAGAATGCTGCACGAGGAAAAGGACATTTGTTAAGACACGAGTATCTAATAGTGCTGGGTAATGACAGTTTGTGCTGTAGCAACTCTAATGGCACGCTCCTAATTGTGTAATGGAGAGAATGTAAGTTGGAGACTACTAAATGTTTCCCAGGTATTTCTTCGCTGTTCAATTTTTAAATTGCTAACATATGCAAATTAGTGTATGTGTTATACTCCGAAAGTACGCAAATTTAATCCTCAGAAGGTTGTACTGTGGCAGTTGATTAATGTACACAAAGTAGTGTGACAGAAATTACAAAGGTTTTGTCTATCAGGCAGATGGGTGTAATAATAATTTATGATTTTAATCAGAATTTTCTGTGTTTCAGATGGTATACCATTTTATAGATCTGTAAATAATGTTATATTAAGCCCAGGGAACAGCTGTGGTTATATTGAACCAAAATATTTCTCCAAAGTCATAGAAGTATCAACAAGTAAGTAACAGATTCAGCAGTCTTGTCTGTGTGAGTGTTCGCATGTTCTGGGTGACAAGCAATTAGGTTGTGATCAAAGGTCTTTATATGAGACCTGTGAAACAAGCCAAGTTCATTATAAGATTTTAGTTTAATTTAGCATCATGCAGTGTATACATGTGTTGGACTGGAGGTATAGTTCCGTACATTCTTAACCTTGACATGAGATGGAGGTGAATGGGCAGCTTCATGTTCCATACGCTGTTCCCCTGGGGAAAGAATCCCACTACCCATTGGATAGAAGACCAGAAGGCCTCAGAACTGGTGTGGATGTGGTTTTGGAGAAGAAACATGTATTTGCCCCTGTCAGAAGTAAAACATTGATTTTGCAGTTGTCCAGCCCGTAGCATTCCAGTTACTATACTAACATGTCTGTAACAGTAATGCCTACTTTTTTTTTCCTTGTTGTTTGTTCACATGTGTGGCTGTAAAGGTTGTAGAAGATCATGCAGTTGTCCCATCTCCAGTACACAACCCGGTTTCCTATGCTCGTTCCTCACCTGTAGTCAGTTTTTGAATTGGGACAAAATCTGAACTGGAAGGGGTTGGGGGGGGGGCACAAGGAGCAGAAGTTCTTGAGGGCTTTTGGAAGAGAAAGAGGACTGAATCATTGCCAGATGTGTGTTTTTTGTGTGTGTGTGTGTGTGTGTGTGGTTTTTTTTTAATCCTTGGGTACTTTGCACGGGTAAACACCATTTCAAAGTAATCAGCACAAACAACCACAAAGTTAATGAACCTGGAACCATTTACATGAACGGGAGTGCATAAATTGCAACTGTGTGAATCTGCTAATAGAGTGAATTTTTGTAATTTTATTGGATCATTCATTGTGTTGGTGATGGTGGTATGGGCCCTTACCTGAGTTTCTTGTTTGGCAGGGCTTAGGTTCACCTACACTGTGAGTAAATTTACAGAACAGCAGATGTTGGATTTCACGCAACTGGATATTAACCCTTTAAAGACGAAGGGTATCTGTTTTATATAAGGACTCAGTGCGTACCGTGCTGTAAACACTCTCCACTTCGGTTATACAAACCAGTCTCTTAATGTTTCATAAGACAAAAGTTGCTGTTTGTTCTGAAATCTGTACAAAACACATAAACGCAATGTGGGCACCAGGTAGAATTTTTTAATGTTAAACCTGGTCGTACGTAAAGTTACCGCTAGGCTTTAAAAGGTTAAGTAAGGTTTCACTGATTACAGTAGAATAGGTGTATGGTGCAGTGTGATTGCAGGTGATTGGGTGAAATTACTTCCAGGACAGTTAATTTGGAAAAAGATGTGGAACATTCTTCCAACAAGACTCCACTAATTGTTGTTCATATAGCAAGGACATTACATATAATTTGAGAACAGAACTACTGGTAGTTTTCTGTGTTGAGTGTGCTCCCCCATTCACAGCCCATGTTTTATGTAATGTAAAACCACATACCTGACTAGACGCGATGAGTTGCCAGTTCTGCCTGAAAGGAAAACAATTTTGCGGTGTGCTTGCAAACATAATCAGTGTGTAATGAACATATTAGACTCTCCTTAGAACTCCTGCAAGAGTGCATCTTTGTCAAACAGTCATGTGGGTCACTACTGCATTGTTTACACTTAACTAGATTATCTTTTTAGCATACTTTCGTATTCATAAATGGTGGAAAATTGAGACATGTTGTGTTGGTACTTAAGTGGGAACTACTTCCCACCGCAAAACTTGTCTGCTTCTCTAATTCCCATGAGGCACCAGTAAAACAGCTGGTCAAGGTTTGCCATGTTACTTCCACAATAATAGGGCAAAGAGTAATTGTTATTTTGTCAATGATTACTTAAAATAGATGTAGTTTTATGTGTAGTCCATGTAAGGCCATGTCTGCAAGTATTTAGGAGTGTGAAAATGTCACTGATTGAGTGAAGCTTGGCGTTAAATTGTGAGACATTGACATGATGGTCACTGGGATGTCCATTGAGAGATCTTTTGAGCACACAGAATTTCCCTTACATAAGATCGTAGAACTTTCACTCAGAGATGTTTTAGATAAAGTATAAATTTAGGTTTGTCTTGATTTACAGAAAGAGTCATATCTGTTCAGTGACATAAGCAACATAGTAACACTGTTAGAAGGTGGTAAGTCTTTTACACATTTGGCTCCTTACAAGTGTGTCAGATTGCTTTACTGCTTTAAGAAACTTTGATAATGACTGGTTATACAAAATTGTTACGTTTGTCACACACTTAGAGAGCGGGAGATCCTTTCCTCAAAAGCATGCGCTGCAGGTGTGCTTTAAAGTAAAAGATGAATAACTGTTTTGTCCACATCATGCACAACTCACTGTCCAGAAACTGACTCACTACTTTGCAGTTGATGCTAAATGATCTCTAAAAACAAACAAACTAACTAACTAACTGACTGACCAACCAACCAACCAACCAACCAACCAACAAACAACTCAGTAACTAACAAACTAACTACGTGGATCGAAGTTCTTCTTGGGAAGCTACAAGTTTCTCAGCTGGTCAAGAAATTCTTTGCAATTTATAGAATGTGAAGGTTTATTACCACGTCAACAACTCTGCCAGTTGTCCCTGTCGGAAGCCAGATCAGTTAATGACCTCTGCTGTTGTTCAGTTAATTGTGTTTATTTGTAGCGTCCATAATGATGCTGTCAGTAACTAAGCATTGAGTGACTGGGTAATAGTGAATGACACAAGCCTGCAAAATAATATTTTTTTTGGGCATAAGGTTGAATGGGTGACTAAACCTAATTTTTGCATGCTGAATTCAAATCTACTTTCCATTTTGCTGTATCACATAAGGATTTTTTACAATGCTGATATCCTCTATTTAAGTGATAAAACAATTTCTATTAATTTATGTAATTAAATGCACTATAAAATTCATTAAACAATTACAAAATCTGGACAAAATTTTAATTGTACAGGTAAAAGAATATTATATAAATTGTGTAAGCTTAAGAAATATTGTTACATAATTAAAAAATATCAGAAATGGGTACCAGGAATATTTCCTGGGGGGTAAAGGTGGCCGGTGCGTTGGACTGACAACCTCACCACCTTCATGTGCCGACTGTCTTGAAATCTGGGAGCCTCAACCTCCTGGAACCATGGGGACCTGTCCAGGCCTGTAATGGGATTGCTTTACCTTTACCTTTACCTGAGTGCTGACTATTTCTGCCTCCGCTTTGCTGCAAATGAATGCTGAGTTGCTTTGTGTTTGTGATCCTGTTGAGGGTTATCCCGTGTTGAGCATGAACAGTAGTCAGGCATCACTGAGACATCGAGATGTCCCATGGACCCTGGTACCTTCTTTCCATCTCGATGTCCTGATGGAGCCTCTCTCCCTGTTCTTCGCTTGGTGCCCCAAAATCTTCGGGGAAGTAATCAAGATGAAAATTTTCTGGGAAGTAATCAAGATGGGAGTGCAGAAAGTGTAACTTAAAGCTCATGTTACATCCCAGGGCCTGCCGTTTTTCCAGCATAGTTTTCACAATCTGTTCATATTGAAGATCTTTAAAGTTTCCCAGAAATTCGACAATCACCTCCTTGAACAAATCACCTGCCAGAAGTTCTCAATCGTTGATTGAGTTGGTAAATGTAGAATCTCTGATGAGTTGCCGAATTTGTGGACCGTCAAAAACACACTCTTTCACTTTTGCCTTGGACAGCAATGGAAATTCCTGCATGAGGTATGGATAGCAGTGACCACTCCTGTCCAAAGCTTTGATAAATTGCTTCATTATCCCTAATTTTATATGTAAAGGGGGTAACTTTCTGCGGGTCGATTAGAGTGGGCTTTATTACATTTTTTGTTCTCGGCACTAAGCTTTCACTTTTAGGCCAGCGTGTAACTGTCCACTGTTTTTCTCTAGCTCTGCTGTCCCATTCACACGAGAAACACGGAAATTTAGTGTAGCTTCCTTGTTGGCCCAGCAAAATACCACATACTTTTAGATCACAGCACATATACCATTTGTGTTCATTATATTTAATTCTTTCTAAAAGCATGTGTTAATCTCATAAATCTCATAAGATTCCTTCAGGGATGATGACTGTGCCACTGGCACTTCAGCAAGTTTATTTTCATTGCTTAGTAGCACAGCCTTTAAACATGTTTCAGATGAATCAATAAACAGATGCCAGTCTGGTTCATAAGCTCCTCCTAGGTCACAGCAATAAACTAGTTTATCTTCCTTGATGAAGAATTTCTTGAACTCTTCTTCATGATTTCTATGCCAGTAGAAGGTTGTTCCTGGAGCTAAAAGATTTTTTTGTTTCAGCCTTGGCCCCAGTAGTTCACTCATTTCTTTAGTCAAACCCCAGTCACGTACCAGATCATTCAGTTCTGACTGATTTAAACGCTGCAAATTCTTACTTTCTATGTCTGATGAAAGATGTACATCATCATCATCATCATCATCATCATCATCATCATCATCATCATCATCATCATCATCATCTGCATCCAAAGGGAAGGAAATTTCAGTCTGTGATAATGACGGAGTAGGAATTGCAGTGTCTGGTCCGCGGGGCACAGGTCTTATTGCTGATGACAGAGGTGAATCCTGAATGCCCTGCTTGTTTTTTTTTTTGTACCCAGATATTTTACACACACAAAAATAGCAATCATTGCAGTGCTTTGGTTGCTTATGCCAAACCGTCGGTGTGCCAAATGGCATAGATGAACGATTCCTTTTGAGCCACTGTCTTAGATTTTCTACACAAATTTTACACACAACATGTACAGCCCACTTTTTTGTCCTGATCTCCTAATTTAATTTTAAAATATGCAAAATACAAATTCCTAACAAAGGGGGTAATATTTCTTTTTTGTTTCTGTATCACATAACAACCACATATATAGGAAAAACTGTTCAGACCGTTAAAACCACCTCTCCTAGATGTGCCTGATGAACTTGCCATTATAAATACAAACCAACTTTTGTTCACAGAAGCAAAACGTGCACTGACACAATGAGAGTGTGAAGTAATGTTGCTAAACTCTTCCCTCTTCCACATTTTCAATACAGAAATCCCACAGTCAGTGCAGTGCAGAGTGCTTTAATATCAAACAACAGTGCACGATCCATACCGTGTGAAACATGGAATTGTATAAAATGTATACGTGATACGCAAAAACTAGTAACATTTTCGAAATCAGGGCACGTGTTTTAGCTCATTTCACCTAATATAACTGATGCTGCAAAATGTTTGCAGGCTTGTGTAATTAATAGGAAAAGATGTGGAAGGAAGCAGTTGTGTTCTGATTGAAGGTATTGTCCTGGCATTTATGTGGAAAAACTGAGAAAACCATGTGAAACATTATGTGGAGTAGTTGGTATCATTGTTTCATTAACCCTTTGAAGACGAAGCGTATCTGTTTTATATAAGGACTCAGTGCGTACTGCATCTGTTAATGTTTTATAAGGCAAAAGTTGCTGTTTGTTCTGAGATCCACACAAAACACATAAATGCAATGTGAGCACCATGTAGAATTTTTTAATGTTAAACCTGGTCATATGTGAAGTTACCACTAGGCTTTAAAAGGTTAAGGAAGCAGAAATGTGGTGTATGAGGGTTGCCCAGAAAGTTTTGCAACACTTTCTGTACTTCAAATAAAATCAACAGGAAATGTCTGCAAGTTTTCCTGTGGTTGACTTTGAATGTCCCCGTTGCTACTGCAGCACTGCGGAGCAATATGTTTTCTCGCACATGCGCCAGATGTTGTCAAAATGGCGTGGTATGGTGATGCGCATTTTAAACAATGGGCTGTTATTGAACCTCTTGTGGCAGAGAAGGCAGCAGTAATGAACATTTACATGTGGTTAAGTACGAAATTTTAAAAAAACTGGCACAAGAAGAGGATAGATGCCCTTTGTTCTTACTGGCACAAGGCTGTTGAATTTTATGGAGATTATGTAGGAAAATGTGGTGTGTATTACTTCAGTTTAATTATCTTATGAGTATGTTCAAAGAGTTATACGATAAATTACTAGCAATGAAAAATTGTGTTGCAACATGTTTTGGTCAACCTTCATATGTATTCCTTATTAACCTTTAGGTTGTTCATAAAAGGCTGTAAGGGTGCCGTATGGTCACCATGACTAAGAAGGATATTACCTACTTCAGTTTACAAAATGTCCTGTTCTTGTAGCAGGTTTTTCATATGTAGCACATGTGAGCTTTAAAATAACCATCTCTGGGATCTGACATTGTGTAGTCTTGTAATCTCCATAGTTACTGCCATGCCATCACATCCCAAAAGACTGTAATCTCCATAGTTACTGCCATGCAGTCACATCCCACAAGATGGTAATCTCTGTAGTTACTGCCATGCTGTTACATCCCAAAAAACTGTAGTCTCCATAGTTACTGCCATGCCATTGCATCCGAGAAGACTGTAATATCCATAGTTACTGCCATGTCATCACATCCCAAAAGACTGTAATCTCCATGGTTACTGTCATGCCATCACATTCCAAAAGACTAGTCTCCATAGTTCATGCCATGAGAACCTGAAATCTCACACATGTGAGTTTGATGCATAATTTTAGAGAAATTCCTTAAATAGATTTCTGAATTGTCAGACTTTATTGTACAGAAACAGTTCCAAAAATATCTTTTAAAGAACAAAGTATTAACCATGAGTTTATACAGTGATAGTGTCACGTTGTGAGAAATGAAATGGTTTCTTATACTCTTGGCTGTAGGGGTTTTTTAGACACTTCCCAGAGAGTAATTACTATAAGGTCTGTTTGGTTTATTTACACAATGGTCTTCTGATTTCTGAGATTGTTATCAGTGTTGTGGAGGAAGCTGCTGCCTCCATCTTCAGCGTAGACATGCATCAGCTCCTGAGGTGGAAATAGCAGGTTCGTTTGAAACATTGCTGACAACATACAAAACTGCTTGGTGTTATAACTTAGAAGATCCCAATCAGTATTTTTATTGCTGTAAGAATTACATCGTACCTGGCCATTTATATTCCTGTTTGCCTCAGCATGTGGTGTGTGTGTGTTTGTGTGTGAAGGAAGGTTTACGTAAAAAAGGTAAAGTTGACCCTGTCCAGGCTGTGAAGGCATACAGGGGAAATAGAGGTATAGCTCCATTAATCATTTGCCTTGGCACTACATGGAGGTGCTCTGGTCTCTTTACTCCAGGAAAGAACCCTAGCACCCATTGTATAGGAGGCTGGGTGGGCCCCAAAGCCACTCTGGATGTTTTGGAGACGTTAAAAGTGTCTTGCATAGTAACTTGTTTTCAGAACTTTCTCTTTTATAATTTTAACCATTTCACAAATATATGTCATATGTTCTGAATGGTGACATTGTAATTAGCATGGTGTTTCTGCTTCTAGAACTGTTATAAGTGCTGGTGCTTGATCTCTGCTTCATTATCCTAAATGATACGGTTGATCCTACTAAGTGTAATTGCAACAGAAATTACGACTCAGTAAGAGAGCCAAGAACAGTGTGTGTGAACATGTCTCCAGTATGTTGCATGGCAGCCAGGGAATAAAAAATGGCAGGCACATGTGTCATACATAGACATTTTGTATAGTATTTTCATATGAAGAATGATATGTGTACAGTACTACTGTTTATGACATCACTCTTCTAGGGCTATCTGCTTCTGCACAAGCACTTTTAAAGTGTTTTTTTTTTTTTCATGGCACAATAGACCCTAATGGACCAGCGCCTCCTCGTTTTCGAGGCTTCACAATCACACTCAGACACACCACACTCAGCAGGACTCCTCCGAATGAGTGATCAGCCCAACAGAGACCCCTACCTGACAACACACAACACTCACAAGAGACAGACATTCATGCCTTCAGCAGGATTTGAACCTGCAATACCAGCAAATGAGCAGCTGCACACCCACGCCTAAGACCGTGTGGCAACTGAGATCGGCCTTTTAAAGTGACACTTTATTCAAATACAGTACACTGTATCATGGCACACCAAATCACACATTATTACAAAGGTCTGTGTGCATGCGTGCCCGCACACGTGTGTGTGTGTGGGTGGATGGGTGTACACACCTTCACCTATGCACGTGCATAAACTGTGTGGATGTTATTCGTTATATGTATATGCATTTTCATTAATGTTCCTTGTTTATATCAGAAGCTTTATTAATCACTAGTACGGAGACTAGAATTAAATGCTAAGTAGTGTTCATGTGCGCTTGCACAGAATGTATGGAGCAATGTTTCAATAAAATATTATTCATGCTCCATGGACAAAATGCAAGACAAAATAACAGCATATAGATAGGTAATAAACCTTTTTAAAGGGTGGAACAGTTGACATATTTGCAAACAACCTGAATGAATCAAAATTCCATTTAGGAAGAAACTAAGAGCAGACTAAAGTCAGGGAATGCTTGTTATCATTTGGTGCTGGATCTGCTGTCTTCCAGTTTGCTATCCAAAAACACAAAGATTGGGGTATACAGAACTATAATTTTGCCACTTCTTTTGTGTGGGTGTCACATTGAGGAAGGAGCATAGGCTTAGGGTGTGCAACGATACGGTGCTGAGGGAGATAGTGGTCCTGAGAGGGATGAGGTGACAGGGAAGTGGAGAAGAGTTTTGTCATGTGTACTCCTCACCAAATATTATGTAGGTGATCAAATCAAGAAGAATGAGGTGGATGGGGCATGTATGTATGGTGGAAAGGAGAGATGCATACAGAATTTTGGTGGGGAGACCTGAGGGAAGGAGGCCACTTGGAATACCTAGGCATAGTTGGGAAGATGTAATACTAAAATGGGTCTTCAAGAAGTGGGCTGGGGTTATGGACTGGATTGATCTGGCTCATGGCAGGGACAGGTGGCAGGCTGTTGTGAATGTGGTAATGAACGTTTGGGTTCCATAAAATGAGGGGAATTTCTTGACTAGCTGAGGACTTGTTAGCTTCTCAAGAAGGTCTCTGCTTTATGGAATTGGTTAGTTCTGCCATGGTGGTTGCAGAACTGGACTGCATGTAAGCCATCCCTGTCAGACACATAGCAACCTCTGTCTGACTTCTTTAAATATGTACTTTATTCAGTACTGAAATTTAAGACACTCCATTGTACTTCAGGTTCTGTAAGACTGTTGACAACCTTCTGCAGAAGCCCGAAGATCTGAAAGTTAGATTTTGTGTGGGACATGTAGTCTAATAATAATAATAATAATAATAATAATAATAATAATAATAATAATAAGGCCCTAGCTTCAGTATTGACTGTCGTACCTTACATATGGTAATTATTAATGCCTTTGTTTGATTGCTGCAGGCTAGAGATTTGAAATAACAATGCAGAGTTCTACAAAGTGTGTAGTTTGTAATGTCTATCTGCCAGGCGCGGAGTCCTGGAAAGCCCATCTCCTGGGCAGGAAACATTTAAGAGGACTTCAGTTGGAGGAACAAAGGAGAAATGCACAACATAATGGGATACATGTTAAAGGTTTGTTAAGTTTTGTGTTGTTTACTTCTTACATGCAGGTTACTTGGCTATAACAAGTGTCATGGGAGTGATAATTTTTGCTTGGTGTAGCCATTATCCATAATACCCATTAACGTAAAAACTTGCATTTGTTGTAGGGTAAATACAAAGATATAATAAGCATAAGTATACAAAACAGAGATTATGTTTAACACGTGTACAGAAAGATAAAATTTTACAGGAACTAAAAACTTAAAAGTAAACATGTCAAAAGTTATCACTCCCCTTTTTACAAACATAATTTAGAATTGTAGCATGTTATATAGATTTCACTTTGAGGTCTTCGAGCTTTGCTTTCACTACACTTAGAGGTAAAGCAGTCCCATTACAGGCCTGGACAGGCCCTGAAGGTTCCAGGAGGTTGAGGTTCCCAGATTTCCAGGCAGTCGGCACATAAAGGTGGTAAGGTTGTCCTACGTACTGGCGGCCTTTACCCCGCAGGAAATATTCCTGGTACTCATTTCTGTTAGAGGCTGAGTCAATCCCAGGGCCATAGTGTGGCCGGAAGGATTATATCAATGAAAAATTCCAGTGACACCATCGGGAATCGAACCTGTGACCTGCTGGTTTGTAGCGCAGTGCCTCAACCAACTGTGCTACCACTTGCCCCCTTTTATTACACTTAGTGATTTAAAAACACCATTGGTAGTGCCACTGTTTTCAAAAAATTCAGTAAACATTTCAACAGCATTCTGAGATGTCAAGCAAATTGGCATGAATTTTGAAGGACTTGTGTTTTCAATACACACAATATTGCCTTCCTCATCTTTGTTTAGTGTAGTCTGTTATATGACTCTGTGTTGGACTTCAGAATTTATCAGGTGTCAGCAACATGAATAAGATTTCCAGTGTTATTTGAATGATGAAAATTGTAATTTCATTTTGTTAAAGTCATTCCGATAGAAGTAGATTGTTTTCATTGGTTGATGACTGTAAATGTCCCTGATGGTAAACCAGATGTCCAAAAGCAGTTGAAGACTGTTGCAGGTATAACACTTTCCCATGCAGCATCTATAAAACAGATTGTCTTTTAATCCACATTTCCTTTCATCAATCAGCTGAGGAATGAGAAGTACATGAACTAGCTCTTGAAGCATTTAATTATGCCCGTGTCCGTTGGCTGCGAAACAGAAGTTGCGTTTCGGGTCAAGACACCAGTTTTATGTTTAATAAATACTGCACTGCATATGAATGTGTACTGGACATTTGTCTGTACCAGGAGTAAATTTTTTCAGGTTTTTCTCCTTACAATTTTTTCTACTTTGTTTAAAAGAACTGGATGTCATCTGTGTCCTGTTATTAACTGCTTATTCAGTGACGAGCATTCTACATTTTTTTAAATATAGTTTTGTGATTTGCTTGTAACAAAAAGTCAGTTTTGTTATTTTTTTCATGGTCATTCACATCAAAATGATTAAGGATTCTTAGGGTTTCTTCTGCCATCCCATTTTTCATCTTTGGATTTATATGCTGCATCAGGCATTATGTTATAAAATTGTCCACTTCTGTCTGCATGTTTTCTTCACCCTAATCACTTTACATTCCTCCTAATACCTTTTCATCCATTCACGTGCTATTTTTTAATCCACTGATATGGCCTCTCCACTGACTTTGGCATAAACAATGTTATGCCAGTTTTTAAAATCACCCAGCCTGCTGTTGTTACATGCATAATTTTTGTGCTGTAGTTGATTTGCAGATTTTTCTGGCAGCCTTTAATATTGGGTTGTTGATTGTAAACCATTTTTCTATGCCTTGAATCATTCCAGTAGTGTTTGATCAAAATGCCCATGTCACGTGTCCTCATTTTCTTTTTGGTAGTGATGATGTTTTGTAATGTGAGTAAAATCACTTGTAGCATTCGTAGCTTTAACCCTTTAAAGACGAAGCGTACCTGTTTTATATAAGGACTCAGTGCGTACCACACTGTAAACACTCTACACTTCGGTTATAAAAACCAGTCTCTTAATGTTTTATAAGGCAAAAGTTGCTGTTTGTTCTGAGATCCATACAAAATACATAAATGCAATGTGGGCACGACATAGAATTTTTTAATGTTAAACCTGGTCGTATGTAAAGTTACCGCTAGGCTTTAAAAGGTTAAGGAAATCATTGTAACTTAAATGAAATTCTTGGGCCACTCATCAGTTTCATATTTCTTGATCAGTTGTGTCAGTAGGCTGGGACCACCTTCTCCCAACAGTCTCATTATGTCCCCAGGTACATCGTCATCTCGTGTAGCCTTCTTATCCCTCATCCCCTTGATAGCTTGTTCCACTTCACTGTGCTAAATATAGGGGCTTCATCTGCATCTACTTCTCTTCAGGTTTGACTTCTAGGTTTTCTCGTCAGCTTGATCATAAAGCTCTGTAATGTAATTCAGATTTTCAGTTCCTGTCTCTGATTTACTGTTTATTCTCATAAGAGTCTTTGATGCACATGTTTTGAATCCCGTGATCTTATTTCCAATGCAGTTCCTTTATCTTCCTGTGTATTAAGTCATAATGTCCAATTCTTTGAAATTCCATGATTTCCTTCTTGGCCTTGTATGTGGCTGTTTTCAATGCAAGTGTAAATATTCAATGCAAATATAGACATTCTAAAATTATATGGTTTGTTAAAACTTGGAACATGTACTGGTATTGAAATAGTTTCTCTGCTTGGAAGGAAGCTCGTGTATTTGCCTAAATTAATAATTTAGTAAAACACCTTCCCCTCAAAAACTTGAAACAGAAGTTTTGCCACAGTCTGTCTTTTGTAGAATTGCTCATTCAGAGAAGTTCCAAACTTGGTGTACGGATTTGACATGCGTGACTGATGCAGGGGACTTGTAACAGTGTACTTGCTTAGCATGTAGCTGGCGGAAGGTGTGCAGTTACCTGTTATTATAGAAGTCTCATAATGCTGCAGCTGCCACATGGAGCCATCACCAAGACGTTCCTGGAAAAAAAAAATTACAGTTTACAACTGCATGAACTAAAAAGTGCTGCGAAGTTTTCTCTATATCTGAGATTCAAAACTTGATTCACTGTGCAATGAAGTTCTTGAAGAGTGGCATTTAAATCAGGGGAACACTGAAGAGTCCACTGTATTTTTCAATACTGTGTAGTTCTCATATGTCCTTCTCCAAAATATTTTCTTGTATTTTCATATATTTGTACCATGTTTCAGTCTACTGAACGGAGACAGTTGTCTTGTGTTATTGACTATTAGGAATTAAAGATGCAATTTTTATTACAGGTTTTCCCCGTCACACAGATCAAACGCAGTTGAAGGACTTTTTTAGCAAGTTTGGGCCAATCAGGACTTTTTTTTGTAGCTCTGAGGGCACGTTTGCTATTATTCAGTTCTGTAACAGGTTTGTGCTAACAAGCAATTTGTACTGACTGCTGTTCATGCAATGGAATTTGTGTGTGGGGGGGGTTGTGTGCACGCGCTCCCCCCCCCC
>BLKM01000311.1:192162-228119 GCA_013340265.1 Coptotermes formosanus | reverse complement strand
TTCCGTTATGTCATTTGTTTTTGTGGGGGGGGGGGGGTTGTGGCCCACCGCCCCCCCCCCCCCCCCCCCCATTAGTGCTGTTGACACTGCTTTGTTGTGTTTCAGGCAAGATGCCCAAGTTTGTTTATCAAGCAAACTCTCTTACTCTGGATGTCCTCTGATTGTAAGTCGGCAGAGAGTACTCGACACAGTGACGATAGGTAACGTGGCCTAATGAGTGTTAACATTAATTACAAGGCTCAGTAATGCTAAGTGTTATATATATTTAGGCTTTTTCGTATTTATTTATCCAAATATGAGATTAGAGGTTTTTTTTCCTAATTTGTTATCTGAAAAATCAGGGGTCGCACTTATATTCATGCACAAAGTTGAATGCCTTCCTGTGTAGGTATTTTCCTGAAAATTTAAGATTATGAGTATATATTTGAGTAAGTATAGTACATTAACTTAATTCACTTCATGATGTGCCATCATTAACCCCATATGGCCTCGGTACGTGGCCCTGTAACTGCATGTACATGGTCAGAGGGGTAATACCGTTGGGAAAATTTACGTGAGTTGCACCAACTGTAGTTACTCATCAAACTTCATTGTAGCTCGTGTGTGTTCTTTGTACAAAGCGCAAGTACACAGGGTGAAAGCATAACAAGCAAGCTGTTTTAGATGCATTTGCATAGTGTGAAGAAGTGCCTGTTAGCTCCATCATGTCTGTTTGTTCATCCGTCTGTCTGCATGTATCATCATGGCTCCCACTTCCTTGAAATTTCATATTGGAGACGTCTGTGATAATCTGGCAAGAAATCCAAATTTGGTTAAAATAGGGCAAAATACTGGGCACTTTACGTGAAGACCTAAGTACATTTTATTACTGCTGGCAGCATTAAACCACCATAAAAGCACTCTCTTCTAGTGAAATGCTATCAGGCTGTTAGGTACAAACATTACCTGAATATGCCACAGTGTTACATTATGCATACATTGCCTATCTTGTTTGGATAGATTTCTCATCTTTCAACATAGTTTTTAGTGAAATTTAGTTTTGAAAGATCATGGACAGTTGCAGAGAGAATATAATTTTGGTCTGTCAGTCTCGAATAAAGCTTGCTTCTCACAAAGTTGAGATGTGAGGAATATTTTTCAAAAGTGGCTCATTGCAGCAGAAATTAGTAAATGATATGAAACATAAATCAGATCAAAATTCATGAATTTTATTTTATATACATTGTTTTTACTTACACACCTGTGTGCATAATCTTGAAAATATATGCATGTAAAAGGATTATAGTTAATACTAATAATAATTTAATAGCACAGAATATTTCAGTATAAGATTATTTTAAGTATGTTTTAATTTTTTGGCCATCTAATTAAGCATAAGGAGAAATAATTGATGAGTATGCATTATAAATTAATTGTACAGAAAAAAAATATGTGTGACTTTAGGCATAAAGAAACTACCACAACACTGCACAAAACAGTGAAAATGTAATTAGTAAGTTACGCTGTACTAAAGATGTGGGTGTATTAAAATATGGATATGTGTAATATTCCAAGTTGATACAGTATATATAATTCAAACTGTGTGACAGTACTAAACATTTTAATGTACTTTGACAAGCTCTTTTAATTTAAAAAAATTCTTTTAACACAAAGTGTGCTTGAAATTTGACAAAAATATAGGTCTACGATAATATTAAGCGCAAAATCAAAATACAGTACATGTGTTAAGTAACTGCTATTTTAGAAGGTCTTAATACAAGACATGTTTAACGCGGAACGTAAAATCATTTTTATTAAATTGTTGTAAACTTGTTCATTCCACTACAGCTAGTACAGGTAACTCTCGTTTTACGCTAGGGTTACGTTCCTGAAAAAGTCACGCAAATCGAAATCATGCAAATCAAATGCAAAATTCCCTTTAAAACAATGCATTTACCGGGGGTTAGGGGACTGACAACCTCATCCAATATAGTGTATGAATATACCACTAGTGGACATTGTGCCTGTGCAGTATGTGCGTGCTGTATATGCCATATATGCATATTTCTATACAGTATGCTTACATATTTATACAATATATTTATTTCTAATGCAATAAAAATGTAAGAGACTCACATCCACAGTTTTTGGTATGGATTGTATTGTGGTAGTCTTGCTACACAAACAAACACTTTAGTTCCTGACTGGGCACTTTCTTTAAATATGTCAGCATTATAACGAATTTTATGTAGTATACCATGAGCGAGTGTAACATTACTGCATGTATCAACAATTTGTTCACCTTTTTCATATTGCATTATTACGCATAATTTCATTTCAGTACCAAGTGTCTTTCACCAATTTTTCGCTTGGTTTGCACTAGGTGATGCACAATTACATTTCTTCCTCATGTTGGTAAGAAAAGAGAGAAAACTAAATGAGTCATGTGAATATAACACAAACCTATCCCATCCATACACATGACTGATGGCATGACAGTGACATCACTTGCTGCTAGCCTGCTACAGAAGATAACTGTGACCATGGATCATCTCTGCCAAACTGTGTGGAACTGAAAATTATCGAGTAAATTCAACAAGCGTGATCACAAATTGTCTATGCCAAATCGCGGTAAAGGGAAAATTATCACATCAATTTCAGAAGCCGTGCTAATTTTCAAGCTGCATTAAAGCGTAATTGCGCAAAACGAAATCATGTAAAAGGGGAGTTACCTGTATAAGTGTGATCCCTGTTGATGGTCCACAGGGATCAGAACATGTCACAATAGTACTAAGGGTGGTACTTGTTCCATTGATGTGTCAGGGTGGTGCCTGTTACACCAATGTATGTGTCCTCAGGTGACTTTTTGTTTACGAGACTGTAACGTTATCAAGCTTACTCTCAACAGCAAGAACAGGAAGTGTCACATTTGCTCGCCGTTCTTCATGCTCTCTTGTTTTGACAGGCTCTGATTTTGATCCTTTTGCCTCAATTGTAGTGTTGATCAGCATGTCAAGAAAAACTGGTTGTTTATCTGCATTACTTCTGAAAGGCAATCATATTTTTGGTGCTGGTTAACTGTATGGCACTTGTATGCCATTAAATTTTCAAGATTGCATGTGGTAAACTTTTGCACTGTTTTCCAACAAAGATTTAACCTTTTACAATGTATAAATCTTACTGCCCAACAATTACTGGCTTTGAAATGTTCTCACAGAATCTTTAGGGATTGAGTGCCGTCCAGTACCTTCATTCACAGTCTCATTTGTAACACAAAGACCATCTTCGCATTTTTATAGCACAAACTCTAGAACATTTTGAACATTTAGCATTGAAATTCCTCTGCGTGAGCCCATGAAATACTTTTCAGGTTGAATTTTCTTCATTTAATAATAATACTTTTTTTCTCTAGCATTGTATGTGGTATTGCATGGCACAGAATTTCTATGCCATGCAGTACAGTTGTTTGTTTTTCCCACGTGTTTAATTATCATCAATTTAAAATTATTATCATAACTGCAACCCACTGATTTTGGCATTTTAGATGCTGTTGTATAACAGGATTACATTTACATAGTCCCTCTCATTTTGCATGACAACCTCCAGCGTAAGTGTTACAAACCTTACAGCCTTCTACCTCAGTCACTCGATTGCAGCTGCTATGTAAGCAAATACTGATGCCTCAACCGTTCTGTTCACAGAAACACACTGATACATGTGCATGTGACATCATGCACTCTTTTGACTTGGGACATCTGCTTAGGCTCATTAATGTTAGCTGCACCTGAAGGTAGAGACTTTGTGGAATTACTCCTGCTATACCTTTCCTTTGGGCATGGTCACCCATGGTTTTTACAGAATACTGTAACTTTAACATCTTACTTCAACAACACTGGTTCGCATCAATTTCCTCCCTGAAATAATTTTGATAAATTTTCATTGGGAATAGGTTTGCAAACTTGAGTGAGTGAATAAAGTGTTTATGTCACCCACCGTTTGGATGACATCAGTTGATACCTCAGTTGAATGGCCAAAAACTGAAATTTTGGGCTGGCCCAAAGGTTTGTTATGCCGTTCATTTATATTTACTTATTTAAGTCACTTATATCCCTAGAATAATATTGTCTCAAACTATCTGTCAAACTGGAAAGGCTTGCTTCCAGTGGTTTAGCGTCCCTTTAATTTGCAGTGTGATATTTTGATGCAGTGAGAAAATGTTGGTGTGATCAAATGTCACTGTGATCAAATTTTTCTGTGTTAAATTGTCACCGTTATAAAACGTTGGTGTGATTAAATGTCAGTGTGATCAAATGTTGCTCTGATAAAATGTCTGTTTGATAATTTGTCGGCGTGACCAAATGTCCGTGATAAATTATTGCGTGGTAATATGTCACGGCGCTGTCTCCCGAAACCTCAGTCTGAATGCACCCTCTATCCTGAGTGTTGTACCAGTGTAAAAGTGACACTTTCTCTGTGTGTTTGAAAAGTATTTTTCTCGTGTGCAACATGTCACATTCTTGCCAAAATAAGCCAGATAGCTTTTGCTACATTGGCAGCAAAGTGGTATTAAAATCACAAAGGAAGCCACTGTCACGACTCGTGAGAAAAGCTTGTGAACTTTATTTTTGGCTGTCAGGGTGGAGATCAAGATAAAGTTTGGGCGTCGAACATTTGCCGTAGCTCATGTTCAAGGACTTCGGCAGGTTGGTTGACAGGTACCCACAAATCAATGCTCTTTGCTCTTCTGATGATGTGGCATGAGCCGTGAGACCACTTAAATGACTGCTATTTTTGCATGACAAATATCACTGGTTTCTCCTGATTTTCCAAGCATAAAACACAGTATCCTAATATACACTCTGCTTTAAGACCTGTTCCTCATGATGATTCAATGCCAATGCCCAGGCCACCAGAATCTTACACTCTTGACTCAGATTCAAAAGCGGAAGAGGCGTCACCAGAAGATGCAGGACGACCATGAATGCAGACCCAGACTTTTCAACATGTGATACTACAGAGCCACATTTGATCACTCAAGCAGGATTAAACGATTTAGTTTGAGATTTGGACGTCCCAAAAACAAAGATTCGGCTACTTGCATCATGTTTTAAACAGTGGAATCTTCTTGAAAAAGGTAAAAAAGTATAATTTTATAGGAAGAGGCAGTCAAACATGGCAAATTATTACTTGATGAATGGTGATTTTGTGTACTGCAATAATGTGCAAGGTTTAATGGAAGAATTGCAACTTGAACACACCCCTGAGCAATGGAGGCTTCTTGTTGATTCATCTAAGGTCAGTTTGACGGTAGTGTTACTCCACAATGGGAATAAGTACCCTTCTGTCCCACGGGCTCATGCAGTTCACATGAAAGAAATACACAAGAACCTTCAGGTTTTGCAACAAACAATACACTACGAAGAACACCGGCGGAATATATGTGCTGACCTAAAAGTTATAGCAATGCTTACTGGGCTGGAAGGCGGATACACCAAATTCTGCTGCTTTTTATGTGGTCGGGACAGCCGAGCGAGGGACTACCACTATAGCATGAAAAAATTGCCACTCCATTCAGAAACGACACCAGGCCAGAAGAATGTGGCACATCCTGCTTTAGTGGATAAGTTAAAAATCTATTTGCCTCCACTGCATATCAAGCTCGGTCTGATAAAAATATTTGTTAAAGCCATGGACGAAGAGAGCAAAGAGTTTGCTTATTTAAGGCAAAAGTTTCCCAAAATAAATGACACCAAGATGGAAGAATGATATTTTGTTGGCCCTCAAATTACACAACTATTCGAAGACAATGACATTAGTACAAAATTAAATGCTACAGAAAGAAGAGCCTGGGAGACATTTGAAAAAGTCTGCAAGAAGTTGTAGGCAATGAAAAAGCAGAAAATTATGCTGACATTGTGCAGTGTTATTAAGTGTAACGGGTCTTTGAAACTTCATTTTCTGCATTCCCATTTGGGTTTTTTTCCCTGCAAACGTAGGAGCCATCTCTGACGAGCATGGTGAAAAGTTCCATCAGGACATTTCCAGAATGGAAAAGAGGTGCAGTGGAAAGTGGAGTCCAAATACGTTGGCTGGCTACTGCTGGAGTCTTATAACGGAGACACCAGGTGGTGAATATAAGAGACAAAAGAAGACGAAGTGACCGTTTTATGACGAATTTATTTGTTGTTAGGATACTGTATAGAGGCAGTATTCATTAGTTGACATTGCATATTGTAATTAAAAACCGACATAGTACTTTTTTATTAAAAATGTACTTTTTAAATTTAGTCCCTCCTCCCTTGAAATTGGTGGGTGATAGAGCGATTTGGTTGTCATATTCGGATTCAGCAGTGTCACAACTGTGAGAATCACCTTGAATTTTAACAGGGAGTGAAAAAAATTTTTTTTTTGCCGACCGGTGTAATATGACTTGAAGTAAGCTGTTGGCATATCAATAATGAAATGGAAAGTACTAAATAACATGTATAATTACTGTGGCAGTTCTGTCATTTTCTTTATGCACCTAGCCACAGCCTTCACCCTATTCAGAGTACATGTTTAACTTTGTGCACAATTATAAGGCATTCCGTCATTTTTCAGGTGATGAATTAGGAGAAATTCTCATCTTGTATTAAAGACAGTACAGTATTTTGGCTGAAAGGCACACATGCTATTTTGAATCCCATGCTTTATTTCAGCCTTGTCACACATGTCTGTGTTGACACTGTTAAATTATGATTTTTAACGTACATTGGAGTCTGATATAGAGGTCCTGTTACAAAGTCTGGGTGCATTTTGTTGAATAGGTGATTCTTTTCCCAGGGTCATCTCCTGTGCCACAAACTGTGGGCTTGAATCATGAGCAGGTAATGACTGCCCTGTCATCATGTGAGGGTAATTTCCAGAGTCAGTTGTCAGCGTTACTAAGTGAAATTCATCTGTCAGACAACAGCAAATATATACAGGTTTGCAAGGACTTGGAAGACACATTTTCTGCTTCTTTCCATGGCTGCAAGGCACATCCATTTGGTTCTGCTGTAACAGGCCTTGCATTTAAAGGTAGTGACTTGGATGTCTTCATGGACCTCAGTAAGTGAACCTTTTTCTGTCTTTTAAGAAGATAATGAAGTATTAATGTGTAGGATTATGGACTTACAAACTATTGCTTTTATGGCACCAGAATTGCAGTATATGTTGATATAAGCACTTCACAAAATCAGCATTAATTATTCTGTATCAACACACATGCTGTACTTAACCACAGTAGCACAAAAAGCAGACAATACTAGGTTGACCATATTCATTAATGCAAAAACGCAGCTCATTGAACCCTTCATTCTGACTGGTTTTGCAATATGACAGTGGACTGTCCTTTGTGACTTCCTGCTCAAAATACCAGGTGTGGACACTGTACTGTTTTTTTGTAATACACACTTTTCCTCTCACTATTCATCATTCTTGTTTCATGTATTGCATAAACCTAACTGCACTTAGATTGTCTGAAGTAGCGTAGGTAGCAGCATATTTGCGTCTGGTGTACATGGCTGTGTTTTGATTCGAGGAAAGTGAACATATTGAGCTCATTGTCTAGAAAGACTTCAGTTAACAAGTTTTCGCATACTTTATTTTTCCCAATTTTCAGTTCCTTTTATAACTGTTTTTTATTTCACACATGGTTCTACAAAGTTTGTGTACATGATATTTTTGGAAAGGCTATTGTGGTAGTCGCAACCACAGCTTTATCTGTGTGGTGGCATAAGTGAAAATTGTTGTGTGTGATGTGCCATAGGTATCTTATGCTCACTCCCCGTGTCATCCGCTGTCGTGGAAAAAATGTTGGGCTTGTGTCTTTAAGTGGTATGTTGCCACTTTTTCTGTCTTTCTGGTTCTTTCCGTTCGTAGATTTATAAATGATGAATCAACCGTAATTCTCCTGCCTGCTTGTTTGGTGTGAATGTTTGAAGTTGAATAAAATGATGTGATGTTCATATACGTAAATGCTGGGGTATGCAACACTCATTTATTTCCCACTTCATGCAGAAATCGTGCAATGTCATGCTATCAGTTCTCTGAGGAGCATGTGGTATCAGGCAACATCATTTAACGTGCTACTGCATGTTGTTGTATTGGTATAATATTGAATCAGTGAGCTCCGTTCCTCCTAAAGACAGACATAGGGTCGAGACTCCTGTTCTTCTGGGATATGATGCTGCATCAATCCATAATGAGATCCTGACAGTGTCCAAGACATTTTGACTCTTGAAGATGAGGGTGGTACCTGATTACCCATTGATGCAGCGTTATATCCCAGTAAAACAAAATCCTCAGCTGCACCACTGTGAAAATCTTAAAACTCACAGAGGCAGGGTCTCTCCCAAAAATGTTCTTTTTTGTTCTTACCAGACATTGGATGGCATTGAAAGAAAATTCTTCTGTCATAATACTATGCCATGAAATTTGGAACCACATTAATTGCTGTAGAGGGTGACATATGTAAACCATGGTGCTTCATTTTAAGTCTGAACCTTAAATTGCAGAATGTAACTTTTCTTTTCCTTTGTAGATGTGTCTCCAGCAGGAGGAAGTGTGAGCACACCTGTTTCAGAATCGTCGGACGGCGTAAACCGTGCGAAGAGATTGTTGCAGCGTAGACGAAATATATTCACTTCTGTCTTTGCAATACCTAAAGCTAAAACTCCAATTGTGAAATTTATCCACAAACCTACAGGGATTAGCTGTGACTTATCATTTAAGAATGCACTTGGTGTCAATAACAGTGCCCTGATCAGGTTGTATTTGTCAATGGATCCACGGTTACAACCATATTTGATCATAATTAAATACTGGGCTAAAAAGAATGATCTCTCAGGACATGGCAAAGTCAGCAACTATGCATTAGTAATGCTTGCATTGTTTTATGTACAGCAGCTGGAAGATCCAATTATCCCAGCTATTGCAACCCTGCAGGAAGGTGTGCACAGTAAGGTGATTATTGCTGGCTGGGACTGCAGTATTAATACAAGCATTTCAGCACAAACCAGTAATACAATGTCTGTGCCAGAACTTCTTTGTGGATTTTTCAAATTTTATTCCATCTTTGATTATGGGATGAAGGTAATATGCCCATTAACAGGCACTTCTTTGCCAAAGTTGATGTTTCAGACACCAGAAAAATTACCAGAAGCCATGCATCAGTACAAGGAATATGTGTCCAGCTCTGGTTCAGACATTGTGAGACTCAAGGTGGAGTGTGATATGTGTGTACAGGATCCATTTGAATTGCGACGTAATATTACTGCAGGAATGTCTTCAAAAGCACTAGACAACTTCAAGAAATACTGTGAGGTTGCTGCTCAGGCATGTGATGAAGAACTAGCCACAGATTCAGGGGCACCAACTTTCTTGAAAAGACTATTTCATGAAAGAATCAAGTATTTAGATTTGTCCAGTCACATAACTATCCCACTTGGCAAGTATCTCACTTCTGTGTTGCCAGAGAGTTATTACACACAACAAGAAGGTTCTGCTAACATAGAAGATGAATTGAGAGAGAGGTGGTATAAGTCAGTTTTGAAGTTTCTCATAGAAATATTTGAAGACGTCATGAAATTTAATGTTGAGGTTGAAGAACCTGAACGTAACAGTAAGATACAGAAGATGGAAGGGCAGTCAGATGTGAGTGACCAAGTGAAGGTAATTCATTGTGCTGGCTACTGTAGGGTGTGGGAAGGACGTAAAGCTGCTTCGAAGAAAGTGAGCTTTCCTGAAAATATGGTAACACTTACAAAAGAGAAAATTATATCTGATTTCTTAGCTGCGAGATATAAAGAGCAACCTTCCACATGTAACACGGTTACTACATTTCAGTGCCTTTTTCATCCAGAACAGCAGCCAACTCGAGTAATTCTTGAACTGTATGATAAAAAATCTGATAAAGGGTGTTTTAAGGCCTTGGTTGGATTTCTGCATGGGCGTCTGCCTGTTTGGATTGAAAAATGTTTGATGGAGCAGTATAATGAACAGGTGGTTAAGAAAGGGGTGTAGATGTGTTATGCCACATGAAGGGCCCAGTGAATCCTCCAAGAACTAGGGTTGCAGGGTCAGTGGGCAAGAATTTTAGAAATGTATTTTCATCTTGACGGTCAACAAAACTGTGAACGCTGAGGAAGTACTCCTTGGTGTCGGCAAGAACAAGTGAAGGTCAGGCATTCGTCGCATATTTGGTATTGAAGGCTCATACCAGTACGCTACATTTTTATGTAACAAAATCTGCTCTCATATAATGTTCCAACCTTTGTTTTAGTGTGAAAAAATGTACATGTAAACATGAGCATGATTTGTATATATTCATCACATCTTCCGTGCCTGACGTGAAAGTGAATTTGGGGACGTATTTGAAGAGAAAAGTATTTCTGAATTTTGTCACACACATAATTGATATTTTTGATGCTAGCATTGAGGTTTTTGTTTTGGAAAGGGGGAGAGGGTGGGGACGTTAGTGTGTGGTCCTTCAGAAATTTTTGAATATTGCACAGATAACAACCAGATTTAAATGTCGATAAGTACATGTGTATGTGTTTGTTTCCTTTAAGTTTCAGATCATCACAGGTCAAAATTTTACCCAGACCAGAGTGCTCTGAGCATTCATTTCCCAGCATCTGCCTTTTGTTTGAAGCACCTTTGTTCTCACTGATCATCCAGCTTAGTATTTTACTCACTGGTCTGACTTGTTTGGCATTACATGCATGTTGTGGCCAAATTAAACCATCCTCAATGTCGCCAGTAAATTTTACGAAATGATGCCAGTATTGTGTAATCAAAATTTAAAAGCCATCTCTTAATTAAAAATAAAAACGTAAAATGTAAAATTATAAGCTAAATACTGCCTTTTTGTGTATATAGACCCGCAGATGCAGTTATACTGTATATACAGCCTGCGTGGGGTGAGAGTAATTTCCTGTATGGATGTAATGTTCATGTCCCTTTTACTGGTATTTATATTACTGGTGTTATGGAAATTAATTTTCTTGTCTCTTAATCACACTTTCTCTCAGGTCTGCATTTCGCATTTCCTACAGTTCATACTTACGCACAATATTGTGTATTACATGCACCTGAATGTACCCAGCAGTGGATACATGTCAGCATAATTATAGCATACTAAACAAATGTTTCAGAGAGACAGACGAACATTTTATGTTCATTGTTATCACCACCACCACGACAACGGTCATTGATGTCATAATAATAATAATAATAATAATAATAATAATAATAATAATAATAAGTGTGCTGAACTGCACTTCAATACATGTAAGGAACTGGGGGTAAAATTAGACAGTGAACTCTGGTATGAGCATGTACCGAAATCAGTAGAAACAAGTCAAGTGGGCAGGGTAACTGTATTATGGAATCAACATGTGCAAACTGACAGAACCATCCCCAACAATAAACCAGACGTCATAATCCAGGATAATGAAGAAGGAACATGTATGCTAATTGATGCAGCAATCCTGGGAGACAGAAATGTGATAAAGAAAGAAGCTGAGAAGATTCTAAAATATAAAGACCTTATAACAGAAACACAGCGCATGTGGAATGTAAAAACAAAGGTGACGCCAGTAATAAAAGGGGCAACTGGAACCGTTTCAAAATCCTTCAGAAAATACTTGAGCAGTGTACCGGGAAAGCACGATATCAAGGAACTACAGAAAACAGCTGTACTGGGCACAGCACACACACTGCGGGAAGTGCTGCTGTAGAAGCACAAAAGAGTTTAATAATGAAGATGGCAGTACATGCAACATTACCAAAACATGCACAATGGCTGTGACACTGTATACCCTAGAAACACGGTTTGTTTCAGATATATAAGTGCGAATACCCTGCGCAAAGAAATGATGATGATGGTCACTGGCTGAGCAGCGCTTCCTAGGCCAAGACCTTTAGCAGAGCCTTGCACCTTTATCCAGTTGTATTCTCTATAATTGTAATAATTATCCACTGTGTGTTCCCATTGAAGTTTAGACCTTTCCTTTGGTTCTCATGCCCTCTGGCCTGGCATTAAAAACCCTTTTTCCTGGAAGCTGTTGTTCTGTATGTGTAGTATGTCCTGCCCAGTGTAATTAATTTACTTCTATGTTATATATGTATATCATCTTGATAACCAGCATGGAGTGCATGTATGAGTAACTTGTGAGTGTATCATTTCTGCCATTCATGACTCTGCCTGACTGGGACAAATATAACTTAAAATTTTTCATTCACACGTTTTGAATGTACTTTGTCTATTTCAATTATTGCCTGAGTTACCAAGGCATGTCTTAGCGCTCACCTGCTTATCAGTTGTATAAGTGAATTTCACTTTTCTAAAAGTTATTTTCATCCATTTTGCTTTAAATCCGTAATATTTGATGGCTGTTAGTATACACTTCTTTATTCTTTGACAAATATTATTAATGTAATTCACAGAAGATCATAAACGATGAATTTTTTGTAGGCATTTCAAACTAAGAGCGTCCATTTGTTGTGTATTTGTCTTGGATATTTATTCAGCTTACATCCATATTTTGTTTTCCCTCAATGTATTGACAGCTGCATTGTTTGTGTTGTGTTTTCGAAAGCAAAGAAAACCTATTGATAGCTGTTTGTACTATATTAATGTCAGTACCATATGCACAGGCAAGTGGCAGACTGTGTTTACAGGTCATGCCTCTTGTTTGTATTCTGGCTTCTCCTGTGGGTTTACAGAATGCCGTACTAAGTAGGCCAGTGCTTGGCCTTGTATCAGACCATTCTTTGTTACTATCTGTGTAAGTTCGACTGTTGCCACAAGGGATTTCGTACTGTTCAGTGATCCATCTTTGTAAACTTGTTAGGTATACTTAATTCTTTCATACCAAAATACAATTTTCTTTATGTATTTATCATGTAAAGGCAGATCTAAAATATGCAAGTAAATGGCATGTGGCAGTTTCAGACCCCTTAGCTTTTCTCCATGTTGTAACGTTGACATATGTCTTATGGTAGATTACATTTATGAAAACGTCACTGATAATTTCCAGTAATTCTTTCAATGTGTGGGGATACTGTCTGATAGAGTTCAGTATATTGAATGACTCTTCATACACAATATTTATTTAATAAGCTAATTCCTCTGTAATTTCTGCATGCGGTTAAAATAGCCCATTCATATATTGGTGACTTTATACACTGTATGATGTCACCTAAAACTTCTGCCCTTCTAAACCAAAAAATGATCAGATAGAGCAGAAATATGGTATACATATAGTTACATACTTTATTAGTAGCACTATTTTTCTTCATAATCTTCCTCATTTTCTATGCCTTTCCACCATCTGGAAATGAGAGTGTATGCTTTGTTGATAAAAGTCTTGTGGGGTCTGTTGCGGCCACATTTTCGCTTTCTTGACAACATCATAACCATCCCTAAACTTTGTCCACAAATGACATTCCTTGTTGGACCAAGTGGATGGAAGTCCCGTGAAGCCAAATCCAGGCTGTGTGGTGGATGGGACAGCACAGCCCAGTCCAGTTTACGAATGGCTTTTCTTGTGTGGAGACTGGTCAAGTGTCACTTCACATGTCCCTGTTCCAAATGCCTTGTAGTTTATTCCATTCAGCATTTTTTCTATGGAATTCATAACAAACATACTTGTTAACGGAGTGGGTTTGTGTGCTCTGTAGCAACCATCATCACTTTAGAGGACCTGGGTTTTCCTGTCTGAGCTGACTGCCGTAGCCACTCTAAGGTGCCACACACACTTGCCCTTCTCTCATGTGCTGCAGGTTGAGTTTCCACCCGTGACTGCATTGCCCTGGGGACTCTATCTGGTGGTTAAGGGGTAGGATTTGCTGACGCAACACACCAAATTTAATGTTAAACGTATATTTTTAAATGATAATCATCCAGGGCATTTCCATCATGGAAGATTGCCTTATGGCAAAGACTGTGTGCATCCCTGTCCTACTGTAAGTGCGCTGCTTATATTCATCACCTCTTTGTGTGGTCTGTTTTGTATGTTCCCCAGCCCCTCCTTATTGGCCATTTGAAATGTTTTATCTGAAAGGAATTCTAATGATGTCCGTGTTTATTATATCCTTAAGTTTACCATGGAATGGGTTTATGTGCTCTGTAGCAATCATTATCACTTTAGAGTACCTGGGTTTTTTCTGTCAGGGCTGACTGCCCTAGCCACTCTAAGATGGTAAATGGTGGTAGCTACCTATATAACTATGTATATGGTGTCATCCCAGGAGAGTGTAATCTGTATAGGCCCTTCTTGCTGCCATGAGAATCTCATTGTTTACTCTGTATATGTAAAACTTACGTGTTCATGGAATTTTTTATGTTGTATCAATTGTACTTTGTTGTCTAGGATTATTGTATATAAAATTTGTAAATTACGTAGAATGATTACAGAAGGTAAGAAAGTGATTGTTTTGCTGTATCTTATCTAAAAAGTCTTGTGGGCACCACAAAATCACCGCTGGTACACAACACATACACTGGTTTCTCCTAAACTAAAGAATGGATTGGGATGCAATTGTCAACATTTATAGCTGGAACCTTGAGCTTAGTACGTAACTAGGGCACAGGTGATAGAATGCATAGGACAAATCATTGGAATGGTAGAATTTTACTCATACAGTGAAAAATAATTTAGAATGTAAAGAAAGACTTCATTTATGAATATAATAAAATGCCTGGGCAGGCATATTATAAAGGTGTGGTTATATTGACAAACAACTGAAGAGTATGGTTGTCAGAATGTTCCAGTGACTCTGTTAAAAGTGGAAAATGTTTCAGCAAGTTGAAGTGAGAATTCCTGAAAAATGTTCATCTGTACTGAAATGGACCAGGTTCTACTCTTGGTAGCATGACCCTGTACAGTTTTGCCATAACCATGAAACATATAATTTTGTGACAAACAGTTTGGCTGCTGTTGTAGTTTTAAGTTCTTCTCGATTGATTATTATGCCTGGTATGCTAGGGAATTCCCTGTGGAAGAGGAGACAAGTATGTTAATTGTAAAGTCAACATAATGTCCAAAATAATGCGTATCATACTGCATATAGGGGTTCAGGTAACAGTTGGATCATGAGTTGCATGCCAGACACAGTCCTGAAAGACAGTGTGGAATTGCATAAATTTCATGATAACGGGACACACAATTAATTTTTTGCAAATTACACATTAGTCATCTGATGGAGGTTCCTCAAATTTCACAGGATAATGCTCTACCCCTGGGGGGCATTTGGCAGTCTCTGAAGAGGCAGGTTGAGGTTTGAAGGAGACATTTCTGCACTCCTTCACATTCCTGGTCATTTCATTCTCATCTTTCTTGTAAAATTAAAAAAGTTATTTGAAGCTTATCTTTAAAGGTGAAATTCCTTTTCTAATGGTTTGTGTGACAGAAAGTCTTGTGTCAGATACATTGCAGCCCTTATCACTCTGCATTAAATGTGATGTCAGTCAGTATACCTTGCATCCACACAACTCTGGTTTGGATGTGTAGATCAGTATACTGATGGGCATAAGTGTTATGTATATACCAAGTTGCATTGGCTAAGTTTGTTAAGTTCAGGTTGTTGGACTTCAGGTCACATAGAATTAATAGTTGTTACGCTTAGGTTTTGCGTTTAACTGTATATTGATTGAACTTCATATTTGTAGCTGTATTGGTATTTATGTGTAGTTGGGGAAGAGGGAATTGTGATGTAGCATATTGTCTTCTGTGGCATGAGAGTCTATGTAATTTAATTTTGATAGAACTCTTTAATGAGTAATGCCATGCCACATTATGCAGCTGGAGGGAAAAATTTGTGTTTATACAAAAATCTTCATATTGTGAAATAAGGTAATTTCAAACTTTGTTATTTTACTTTTCTGTACATGACAGGATAAGAAACTATGAGTTAATAATATTTCCACTGGTTTTATTTTTACAATCACAAAATAAAATTTCCACTGCTCCATACATCAAAAGACTTCACAGCAGAGAGAAGTGAAGTGAAAATGTAGCTATTCTGCTCTAAATCTTATGAAAAGGAAGGTGCTTTTCTGTTCTATGTTGCATTGTGCACAGTATGGTGGATGGTTCATGAACAAAATTTGTATTTCAGCAACAAGAATGCCATTTGCCTGTGGACAAATGCTTTCACCACTTTGTTTTAAAGTAGGCAGAGGAAAATACATCTTAAGACAAGTTTATTTAATTTATCATATTATATGATTTTGAACTTAAACTGTAAAAGAGGTTGCGTTATTTCATTTCTTGAATATGTGCCAGTTACATGTTGTTTTACCCGACTTAAGATTCATTCTGCAGTTTTCATACTGTGAAATTAAGTAAGAAAATCTGCTGTTTCTAAAATGTCATTACATTCTTGGAATATTATGTTGTGTAATTTGTATAACAAAATAAGTTTTGTTTCTCAATTGTTTTGCAGATTCATGTGTGCAAATATAGTTCATGTGGTGCTGATACATGAATCTGTGTTTTATTGTGCTGCAGAATACAGTGAAACCTCTATATACTCATATATACATACGGACATACATGCGCACACACACACACACACACACACACACATACAGTCACTTTGAAACAATCATAAGCCTATCCGTGATTTCAGGCTTCTGCCGTGATGCTGATGAGATCTGTGCTCTTCTGGGGTATAACACAGTGTCAAGTGGTAATCCTTTACCGACATTTCGGGACAACGTATCAGTCCCATCTTCGAGGGTTAAGAAGTCCAAGAAGAGTTGGAGGGGTTTGGATCTGGTTAAGCGGATATGAAATCCCCTTGGTGGGGGGCACTCACCTGACTAATCCACGCAACTTTTCTTCTAGGGAGAATATATCCAAAACGTTTTTATCTGTCAATACCAGACACTCCAGACATTTTTAAAAAACAAAATATTTGGAAGTGTTTAAGGTGATATGCCTCAGAATTAAGATTACTTCATCCTGTGCACTTCGCCATTTCCTGTGCAGTCTTTATTTCACAAAAAACGTCAACAATGAGAGCGGTCTGAGATGCAAGCAACACATAACACGATGACGAGAATATTGTAATAATAAGGTTTAATAAGGAAAACAAAATAATTTACAATGACGTTCCTTACATGGGCCCCAGTGAAAAAACTTTTTCAGGCTCCGCAGTAAGGGCAGACAGGCTAAAAATCTTTACAAAATCGGAAATACTGACTCTCAACAGCAGAATGATACGGGCTTCGTATGAAAGGGTTAATTTGTACAGTCGGCAAATATTGATACAACCGAGAAAGATAAAAATGTATGCAACATTCAGGCCCCGGTAATTTGTACAGGCTCCCCCCTCTCCTTTAGCAGTGGCTCTTGCGATAGGTCACGTACATACCTAGAATACGTTAATATGCTGTGCAGCTTCATGTGTCATTTATCAAAGTTTTAGAAACGTGCAAGGAAAATTCGTGCACAATGTCGTGGGTCATTAACCGCCAGAAAATCAAAAACACCTGTATGTATTTTACCATCGCACTGGGATGCTCGCCTGGTCTACAGCCGTCTTGCTGAAACACAGAAACAGAGATCATGGCTGAGAAAATTTCACGTAGTTTGCAGTATAGCTTCTGAAGACAGGGAAAATTTCAGGGGACTGGAAAGAAGGGCTTAGGTGAGGTGCGCACCTAAAGAGGGCTATCGGGCTGCAGCCCCCCAAATTGAGACTAAAAAAGCTCTGATTTTGTAGACACTAGGGTATCATTTATTTATAACACTATTTTTATAACATAGTTTTTAAAATCACACATATATAGTTTCAGGGTCAGCCCCGCCCTCCAGTGAAAAATTCTGGGTGCGTGCCTGGCCTAAGCATGGTGAAATGGTTGAGTTGTCTACATTGCCCACAGCCCCCAACTACCAGTTCTTAAAAACTGTATGCATGAAATGACGTCGTGCAGTCTAGAAAGATGGTGTACCAGCGTTGCGGGGGAATCTGCTGCCTAAGTTGTACCGAACCTCAATTTTCATGTAGCCTACCTTCAATGTAGGCCTATCTGAGGAGACACCATGCAGCCCTTTAATCACATATTAATTTTAATATTCTAAAGTACACACATATTTAATTCCCTTTGATGATTCAAGTATTCTGGGATGTGTGTATTTGATGTCCACTGGTAAGTACCGACACTTCAAAAGGACACAGTGCCTCCATGTTCAGGGCCAAAGAGACCAGGGATGTCACAATTTGACTGCTATCTTCACCGTGAGGTAACAGCAAGTTTGTTCAAATCCACAACTGTATATCATATTGCTGTGTGTACAACAATCACACAACCGAAAACCAACAAAATACACTGCTTCTGGGGAGACGCCCCTCAGTCACTTTCCTATCTATTTCGGCCCATATAGGCCATTAACAATAAGTACCAGAAGTATGGTTATTGCATGCCCGAACAAATCTGTGTATGCATACATACATACATACATTCCATGGATCCATAATTTTGTCACAAGAAAACAGGATGTGGAATAAGGCATAAACATACAAAAACATACAAAAATGTATGTTGCAAAATACTTTAAACATTTTATGTGCAATCTTAGAGATCATTATTATAGTTTATCAGTACACATAAGAAATTCATCTACAGAGCAAAAGCAGTGTGCATTTAAGTATCTTCTTAGTGCTGCTTTAAGTTGTGCCTTTTCATTCTCAAGATTTGTGACACTATATGATAAACTATTGAACATTCTGATTCTAGAATAGAATGCACTTTTCTGAAAGCATGATAGATTGGCTTATGGTGATTATTCCTTGTATAAATACAGTGCACTGATGAATTTATTTGAAAATTTTCTTGAATATTAACAAAGAAGTTCATTAATGAAAATATATATTGGAATTGAACAGGCAAAAGCTCTAGTTTTTTAAATAGATTTCTACATGGAGTTCCAGGACGTGCACCAACCATAATTCTGATGATTTTCTGTTGTAATGTAAATATCTTCCTGCTGTTGGAAGAATTTCCCCAGAAAATTATTCTGTACTGTGTAATAGAGTGAAAATATGCGAAATAAATTGACTTGAGAGTGTTAATATCGCTGATGTGGAACATTGACCTAACTGCATAACATACTGCACTTAATTTAGGTATCATTTGATCAATATGATCGTTCCAGTTAAGTGGTTATCAAGATGTAAGCTGAGAAATTTTGAATTTAGTGTTCCTTCTATATACTTATCTTTATAACCAATATTCAGTGCACAATGTGGTGAATTATTCGTTACAAATGTCATTATATTTGTTTTCTCTAGATTTAGGACCAACTTGTTTGCTGAAAACTATTCAATCATATTGGAGAGAACTGAGTTTGATATCGTACAGAAATCTTCAAAATTTCTGTTAGAGATTATGACACTAGTGTCGTCAGCAAATAATATTGTTTCTGATAAGGAATGTATTCTCAGTGGAAGGTCACTGATATAAATTATGAACAATAAGGGCCCTAGAATGGACCCTTCAGGGTCTCCATGTTTCAGCATACCCCAGTCAGAGAAAAAATTGTGAATTGAACTAGGAGAATTTATTTCAACTTTCTGTCTTCTGTTTGCTAAATAGGATCTGAACCACTCTGCCATTACTCCTTGAATGCCACAGAAATGTAATTTAGCTAAAAAAATTTCATGATTTACACAATCAAAAGTCTTTCCTACATCACAGAAATTCATCCAACACGTATTTTTTGGTTAAGAGATATGAATACACTATCAGTTAGTCTGAATGCCGCATTTTCAGTACATGTAACTAGAAAGTCGTTTCAAAAAGTAGCCATTTGTTGTAGCGATATTAATTTAAAAACAAATTTAATTTTATAAGATACGTTACAGGGCATATTTTAACCAGACCACTGAACAGGTCACATTTTTTATTTTTGTATTTTTATTTGCGTAACCTGTGATCCACGGCAATCTTCACACCAATCTTTAATCTGTGACATTTACCGAGTGCAAGATGGCGTGCTGTTGCGAAGGAAGTGTAGATAGTTTGTAATTTTTGTTACAGTTAAAACTGTTTAAACTTTGTGTGATTGTCAGTCTTTAAGTTGCATATGTTGTAATGAGTAAGGNGTTCACTAAAATATTAAAATTAATTTTTCATTAAAGTCAGCAATATTTTCTGTGACAGCAGCTGTAAGTAGTCCACAAAGCCTGGTTTTTAGTATCTCAGTGGTGTATGAGGGTCCATTATGAGTGATAACATTCGTGCCACCTGTTGCTGATTCTGTAAACCCTTTTAAACCTGGAACCCACAGGATGTTTGGCAGTGTATCATGTGTATAAGATTTGCTGGGGCCAGAGGGATGCAAGAATGCCAGTTGAATTTCACTGTCATTCACTTGTGGCACACATGCAAGCCACCATTTTTCAGTCCTATCTGTGGTAAGAAAAATCTCATATTTGTTCCACTGATGCCCTTCATCTTAGAAGTGTACAGTAAATGGGCGATGAACATATTTGCTCCTTAACCCTCTAAGTGCTGTGTGTTTCTACTGAAGCACTGATGCACAACGTATGTTTGCCTCCATTGAATAGCCAGAGTAGCATAGTTGGTATAGTGAGCAGGTATGGGCTGGATGATGTGGGGTTTGAATCCTGGCAGGGGCTTGGAAGTCTCTCCTACAAAACTGTTCAGATCAGCTCTGGGGCCCAGGGTTCTTTTCTGGAGGTAAGGTGGCTGGGGCATGAAGGTGACCGACCACTTGTCTCCATCTAGTGCTGAGATTAAGAATGAGTGGAGTTACACCTCTTCACCCCATATGGCATGAACAGGGGCAACTACCTGTCCGTTTTTCATCCTGTGCAGAATTCCTTGCCTGAGATTGACCATACTGCTGCAGTAACATACACTGTCATCTGTGGGAGAGCTACAGGACGTTTGAGTGGCTCATTAGAGACTAATGTGCTTGTGTTTCAGAAGCATCCATCTGGGTTAAAAAGACCATGTGGATTGTGTGGTGCTCAAAGGAGTAAACAGTCTGATACAATAGAACAACTGAAGTGCTCGGTCATTTTATTTTTAGCATAATAATCCAAAAGTGGATGAAGAATTGCCTGAGCATTATTTTGATGAACATCTTATATGCTATTCTTGTATGATGGAGTACTTTTCAAAAAAATCACAAGTGATGGCAGTTTTTACAGCCCTACATTTCAACTTCAGTTCTTTACAGAAATGCAGTTGCTGTTGCTCTGTGAGAAAAAGTGATGGTGCAGATCATTTAAATTTAGAGGAAGAGACTTGAGAGAGTCACTGCAAGACAGCACAGTTGTTTTCACAGTTGATCTGTTAGTAATGAGTCATCTGCTGTATGAAGATTGTATTAGCTACACTGTTCTCTTATAGTCTCTGTTCAGTATTTTTGATTAGGTGCTGGGTCCCTGTATACATCTCTCACTCTCTCTTGTAGCAGCTTCACATTTGGCTTGTTAGGTACATGAGGCAAACAGTTGTCATAAGTTTTTACTTTATTTTGAGCTACTGTTTCTTGGAAAATCAGTTGCAAGTTTGTTTAACCCTTTAAAGACAAAGCGTATCTGTCATATATAAGGACTCAGTGCATACCGTGCTGTAAACACTCTCCACTTCGGTTATAAAAACCAATCTCTTAATGTTTTATAAGGCAAAAGTTGCTGTTTGTTCTGAGATCCGCACAAAACACATAAATGCAATGTGGGCACCACGTAGAATTTTTTAATGTTAAACCTTGTGGTAAGTAAAGTTACCGCTATGCTTTAAAAGGTTAATTAGGCATGTCACTTCCTACAAGGACACATGTTCACAGAATTTTATTAGAATCAGTGATGGTCATAGAAGTTTTTCGCCTTATCTGTGTTGATTTAACATGGAGTGACTCTGTGATGACTGGAATTGCAAGGGGATTGTAACCCTCTTAGTACTGGATGGCCGGTGTCTGCCGCTGGTAATTCGGCACGTTATGCTGTCAAGTGATCTATCAACTACCATTTTAAATGTGTTAAGCTTCCTTCTTGTCCACGCAGTTTCAGTAGCAATCACATTATTGGATAGCATTTCTCCATCTTGACAGGTGTTGATTTTTGGCTTAAGATACCCATGTATCCTGGCAGCAAGAGGGTTACGCTGTTTGTGCTGATAGTTCAGTGCTTCTGTCAACAGTATCAATACTACATGCAAGCACACTGTGGCTACACTAATTCAGCTGACTGTTTCCTGTTTAGCTGAAACACCTGTTTGAAAATTAAATAACCTGTGTGATACCATCTGAGTTCTTCTGAAATATTGGTGTTGAAGTTCATTTGAGCTCTTTAAAGGAATGTAGATTCAATTGAATTAATTATATGGTACTTATTTTTTTGTAGGGGTAGAACCAAATACTAAAATGTATTTGCCTGTGTGTACATTCCAGAAAATCACTGGTGTTTTGCCCTTTAAAATAGCTGTGCTCCAATGTTCATGTTAGAAACCAGAGGAAAAGCATAGGACAGAAGTAATTTGGATTTCAAGTAATGTGTTTCATAAACTTGCATTAAGCCATTGTGCAGTTGTGGTCATGACTGATATTTTGGACACTGTCCATCGTCTGAAGCTAAGAAACTCGGATGTTTCAGATGCAGAGTCTGCCTTTGTTTTCAGGTGGGGTGGGGAAAGGAAAGAATGTGCTCTGTCGGGCCTCTTAGAAAGGGAAAGTCTCATTTCAGGGTTTGGTAACCTTTTCTGTGACAATTTAAAAACATCTTCCACAGATGTTGCACCTGTTACAAAGAGCTAGTTTCAGACAGCGACTAATTCTAGCTCTTTGTAACAGGCTAGTTTCAGACAGCGACTAATTCTAGCTCTTTGTAACAGGCCCACTATAGTAGGTTTTCCCCTTTACCCGCTCCACCTGAAAACACAGGCAGATTCTGTTGCTAAAATGGGTATTTTGTAGCCTGTGATGATGGTCAGCATCCAAAATTTCAGTTTTGACTCTGTTGTGGTCAGTTGCTGGATTAGCCAGTCCAGCCACTACTTACCTCTTCCGATGGTCCCACCCTATTGCCTGGCCGACGGAGGGACAGCCCTACCAGTACCCTTGGGCTTCTTGCCACTTTTCCAGCTAGGTCGAGTAACCATCACGGTGTAGTAAGACTATGGTGGAGTAACAGGATGGGGTTGGGTGTTCACTAATTCAGAATCAAACTCTGGATCACTGAGACTACAGTATAATATATATAAAATCCCAAATAGTTACATACAGGAACTTGAACTGTTCTAAATGTCTGACACCTTACTACCATAAGAAATTTGACGGTTAGAGTCAAACACCCCTCAGCAGCCTTGAGCAATGATACGGGTCCTACCTGGACTTCAGATAAGCAGCAGAATGGTGCAGAGTACAGCTCCAGCCATCTTGGCCCTTGTACGTCTCGAAGCCACTTGTTTGTTGTCCTTTCTTGAGTCAACCGCCAACCAGCATGGCTTCCTCCAGCAAGACCCCCGTCTGCTCCATTGACCCACATTTCCTGGGGTTTATAAATTGTATTTCTGCTGCTGCTGCTGCAGTCCAGCTTCCTGGTTGCAGTAAGGCCTGCCCTGATTCCTAGCAGAGAAGTCTGCTGACTTAGTATTGCGTTACCTGGCTAGACCCACTTACAACTGGGAACTCTCAATACTGCTGGGTGGCTGTATGGCGCAGTCCTATTAGCAGGTGGGTAGGTGCCCAGCTTGGGGTTCACGACCCCTCACGTAATGCGTGGCTTTGCAGACTCTCATATACCATTGTCAGAATCCTTTAAAGTTGAACTAAAATGTGATGCTGAAACATCTGTGGTAGGGTCACAGAAAATATAATCAGTGTGATGCTAGATAGTGATCTTTGGTCAGTCAATGCCTCTTCACCAAATCTTGTTGTTGAACTGGGAGAAAGTAGAGTGCATTAGGTTGGGCACTGCAGCGACCCTTGCACCTCGATCATTTTCAATATTTTGTTCAACCCTTGCTTAAGCATCTAGCATGCCTGCAGTTTGAACAGAGTGCAGTACCTTGCTGATAGAGTTGGCAGGAGAGTCACCTGCTTTCAAGAAATGATGGCCAATGCGTCTGAATCTTAGTACTGCCAGTGCCTTACAGTCACATCGAACCCAGGACTGTCTACCAGCCCTAGATTAACTAGAAGTCCTTTTTAAGGACAGTGTCCTGGTAGCAGCCCTGTTATTATTCTTAGCTGGTTTGTGCTTAAGTTGAGTAATTCCCCGGCTGTTTAGCAGATGGTCTCTTAAGAAAGCTGTTAGAATGCCTGTGCCCACAAGTGGACTGCCAATACTTCTTGTGTTTCCTAGTTGTCGAGCCCCTGATAACTCCCCTGGCAACCTTTACAAATATGCCAAGGGCAAGCTTAGATCCTGTAAGTGGATGCAGGGAGCCTTGCCTGAATAATTGATAAGCTATTTAATGAGTTTAAATCAAAACCAACAAATGCATGAGGTTATTAACAAGTAAAATGTATTTTTAGCCCCTACATGTTTCAGCAAATGAATTGCCATCTTCAGGGGGTATATTATCAAAGAAATACAAGTGCTGTCTGCATCCAAATATACAATAGGTGGTTTCACTGTAGGTGTATTTAAGCATGTCACAATTTAAAATGTATAGATTCGTAACTAACTAACTAACTAACTAACTAACTAACTAACTAACTAACTAACTAACTAACTAACTAACTAACTCCATGGAGCAGAGGCCTTCTTGAGATGGTGACGGTTTCTCAGCTAGTCAAGAAATTCTCCGCATTTATGGAACCCAGAGGTTCATTACCACATTCACAAGAGCCCACCAACTGTCCCTATCCTGATCCAGCTCAATCCAGTCCATGCCCCCTATCCCACGTCTTGAAGATCCATTTTAATATTATCCTCCCATCTACGCCTGGTTCTCCCAAGTGATCGCCTTCCCTCAAGTCTCCCCACCAAAATCTTGTATGCACCTCTCCCCGGCCCCATATGTGCTACATGCCCCGCCCATCTCATTCTTCTCAATTTGATCACCCGAATAATATTTGGTGATGAGTACAGGCCATTAAGTTCCTCGTTATACAGTGTTCTCCACTCCCCTGTCACCTTGTCCCTCTTAGGCCCAAATATCCACCTCAGCACCCTATTCTCCAACACCCTAAGTCTTTGTTCCTCCCTCAGTGTGAGAGACCAGGTTGCACACCCATACAAAACAACAGGTAAAACTACGGTTCTGTATACCCTAATCTTTGTGTTTTTGGATAGCAAGCTGGAAGACAAAAGATTCTGCACCGAATGATGGCAAGCATTCCCTGACTTCAGTCTGCTCTTAATTTCTTCATGAATGGATTTTCTATGCATTAGGGCTGCTCCCAAATATTTGAATTCTTCCACCCTTTCAAAGGATTTATTATCTATCTTTATGTTGTGATTTTGTCTTGCATTCTGATCTCAAGACATGACCG
Source organism: Coptotermes formosanus (assembly GCA_013340265.1). Taxonomy (NCBI): domain Eukaryota; kingdom Metazoa; phylum Arthropoda; class Insecta; order Blattodea; family Rhinotermitidae; genus Coptotermes; species Coptotermes formosanus. Next base: position 202,635 of record BLKM01000311.1, on the reverse strand, counting down.
TGTACTTAGTTTTATCAGCATTTACTTCTAGACCAATCTCCTTACTAGCGATCACTAAATCTTCTGTGTTTTTCTTTATACTATGTATGCTTCCGCCCAATATATTAACATCATCAGCATAAACCAGAAGCTAATGTGTACCATTCAGTTTCAAGCCCTCCTGGTTTGCCGGAACCCTCCTAATGGCATATTCTAAACCAAAGTTGAAAATCAGTGGCGACAGAGCATTTCCTTGTTTCAAGCCATTCTTAACAGGAAACGTATCAGACAGATGTTTGCCTACCCGAACTCTGCTGTAGGTTTCACTTAGGCACATTCTTATTAACCTTACTAGTTTCATGGGGATACCAAACTCAATGACAGTATTATACAAGACCTCCTTCCTAACTGAATCATAGGCTTTCTTGGAGTCTACAAATAGCTGATGCAGTGCCTCATTGTATTCCCATTTTTTCTCAAGTATTTGACATATGCTGAATATGTGATCAGTAGTTGACCTGTTATGTCAAAATCCACACTGATTATCCCCAATAATTTCCTCTGCATATGGAGTTAACCTTGACAAAAGAATGTTGGATAGAATTTTGTACGTAGTTGACAAAAGTGATATGCCTCGATAATTACTACAGTCTTTTATCACCCTTCTTATAAATAGGCACAATGACTGACTCCTTCCATTCCTCAGGCAATTGCTCCTTATTCCAAAAAGAAATAATAAGTTTATGGGTCCCAGACTGAATTATCCTACCCCCTGCTTTAATCAAGTCTGCTGGAATCTGATCAATACCTAGTGATTTATGTCTTTTTAGCTTTTCAATTGCTATCTCAACCTCAAAGGCACTGGGCTCAGGCACTGGTGGCTCTGCCGTATGTACTTCAGTCTGCCTAACATCATGAACCCCGTGTATAGTCAACAGCTGGGAGAAATGATTCCTCCTCCTAGCCAAAATACTGTGGGAGTCTGCAACCAGGTCGCCCTTCTCATCCTTTACTACATTAGTTCTAGTCTGGTACCCACTTCTGAAGTCACTGATACCCCTGTGCAAGTCTCTGATATTCTTGTTCTTAGTGTTTGTTTCAAGTTCATTAATTTTAGCTTCCAGATATTCCTTCTTCTTCTTCCTGAAGTATCTACTAGCTTCAGGTCTTACGTTGTGCAGATTATATCCATTACTTTGGTTTGGATTCTGTAACCACCAAATTTTAGCCTGTTTCCTTTTATCTAAAAATTGTGCACATTCTGCATCAAACCATGGTTTATGCTGGTTCTGTTGATGCAGGCCTAGACTCTCTTGAGCTGAGATTTTGATATTCTCTTTAATGTTTTCCCAAGCCGTATATATGTCCTCACCAGCATTTAAGTTTTCCAAAGCTGCGAACCTGTTTGAGATCTTAAGCTTATGCTGTTTCCTAACCTCTAGTTCACTTGGCTTCTTGAGATTAAATCTCTCTGCATCAAACTTCTGTGCTGCTTGTTTACTTACTGCCAGTCTTTCCCTAACTATTGCCACCACCAGATAGTGATCAGTATCACAGTCAGCTCCCCTGAAAGATCGCACATCGAGTATACTCGAATGCCATCTCCTATCTATCAATATGTGATCGATCTGATTGTGAGTCTTCCCATCAGGAGAGGTTCAGGTGTATTTATGAATGTTTCAGTGCAGGAACATCAAGCTCTTAACAACTGGATTCTTTGATGTGGCAAAGTTTACTACTCTAATACCATTATTATTACTATCCTGATGAAAGTTCTCATTCCCAGTTGGTTTGAAAGTATCCTCTCTCCCCACTTTTGCATTAAAATCTCATAACAGAATTTTCATATGGTACTTAGGAAAATTATGAAAAGCCCCTTCTAATTCCTCATAGAAACTTTCCTTTGAATCATCGCCTTTATCTTCTGTTGGTGCATGTGCATTCAGAATGATGAGATTACACCAGCGGCATCGCAGCACTATGTATGACATCCTATCACTAACAAACTCCACTCTCTTGACTGTTGATACTCTTCTCTGGTGTACAAAAAAACTTGTGCCCAATTGATGATTTTCCTGCCCTTGGTCATAGAAAAAAGTATACTCCCTGGCTCTTACAGTCCCTTCTTTGTCCCACCTAACCTCCTGTACACCCACTAAATCGAATTTATTCTTATCTAATTCCCTGGCCACTGTCATAAGTGACCCTGACCTATACATGTTCCTCACATTCCATGTTCCAAAACTCATATCCTTTTTCTGTAGCTGGGGTCGTACCAAAGAATCGGTCCAGGTCCGAGGCTTTTTTGTTTGTTTCGTAATGTAATGATTTTTTATGGTGAGGAGTTGTTAGCACCTTGCCCATTCCCCAAGCTAGAGGACCACCCCTTGTCGGCTGTCCGCGACTGCTTATTCAATGCATTCGCAGCTACCTTCCATAACTGGAGGCCATTCCTCCATCCACAACCTGAGGACCTGCCGTTCTGTGGTGACACGGACCCACTTAACAGGGGTATAGATTCATAAAATTATAAAAATGAAAATTAACAATAATATGCTATGCCTCAAGTAGCGATTATAAATAAATATGCCTTATGATCTCAGAGTATAAAATATATACAGATAATTTACTTGAATCAATATTAACATTGAGAAGTTATAATAGATTTTAAAAACGGGTTATGGACCATGCGTACAAGCGTGTGGTTGATCTGTTGTTGATTCTGTGCTGGAAGATACAATGTAAATAAGAAAATTTGGGAGTATGTGATGAGTAATATAAGTGTTAGAACCGTATGCTGTAGAAGTTGATGTACCTGTAACGTTGTGTATTGCATGTTCTATGAGGTATAGTGTACTAACTATTTGTGTTACGGTGATGTGATAGTGGGGTTAAGAAAACAGCACATGCGTATTAAGTTTAGCTGAAAGTGAAACAAAGAGGGGATTTATTTCTCCTAAATTTTGTTCTTGTACTAAAGGTCCTTTTAGTCAGTCATATATGTGTCATGAGTAGATTCTTTGAGTCACAGGTAGCTTCTGTTGGTTCCCTTCCCTCTGCCTCACAGTTCAACCTTCTGTTATGCATGTAGAAGAATTGGTGAAAGGTTTCCATATATATTTAATATGTTGGTTGACATGAATAACAGTTGTTCTTCAGCAACGTACATGAGTGGCACATCTCCTAACTGTAAGCCCTGAACAACCGTACACATCAACTTTTGAAGTACCAGGCATTCGAAGACCTGAATATCCTGCTGGCCTGATCTAAATACCCCCTGTGTGCTACGCTGTGTCTTTTAGTCTACAGTACGCCAGCTGGGGATACTACTGCTGTGGCTTAAAAGACAGCGGTCCTTTAAAGGTTAACATGAAACTGAAAGAAATTTATGCTTTAAGGAAACTGCAGTAAACTCCTGACCTGAGAATGTCAGCCTTAAAAATCAACAAAGAATTTCACCATCCCCTGAAGTCACGCACATTAATCTTACATTCTGCTATACATAAGTGTCAAAAGGAGGAATGTGGAACATGATTTTAGCAGAGGTACTGCATCAGACATACAGCACAGTTTTACTGTATTATTTTGGTTTATTGTTGGGTATTAATTTAACACAGTTTGGCAGTGAATAACAATGAAAGCTTATTTAAACAATTTAAGGTTGAGATCTCAGTCATTTTAATTGACAATTGTGTTGTATATATGTGCTTTTTTACATATACATTTGTAGCCGGTACCTGCTGATGGCTCATGAGCAAGCCAAAACTTGTAGTATCCTTGACAGCTAAAATGTTGTGCAAATGTAAGTGCGATTGATGGTTCTTTATCCAGCTATTTACATTGGTGTTTTTTGCAGGATTTGTTAGACTAGTCAGCAAATTCTGCTGAGATGTGTAAAAATGGTTTTTGTACAGTTCCGTCCGTCCATCCATCTGTCCACGGTGCTACAGTCCCCTTCTGGGCCTTGGCCTCCCTCAGAAGATGCTTCCTTCCTTCTCTGTCCCCAGCTCATCTCCTCCAACCTCGTACTCCTAGGAACTGTATTGCATCTATCTGTACAGCATCCTCCCATCTTGTTCTTGGTTTTCCTACTGGTCTTGTTAGAACCTTTTTTGGGATTCTTTCATCTTCCATCCCATCCTAATTTTCTGCTTTTAATATCATCCATGATATTTACATCTTTGTAAAGACTATAAATTTCATTGTTCCATCTGGGGCGCCAGCGCCATTTCTCTTCTACTTGACCATATATTGCAATATTTTCCTTTCACAGGCATGTAACAGGTGTTCTGTCCTTTGTGTTAGGGTCCAAGTTACACTTCCATAGTGCAACACTGGTTTGATTAATGTTTTATACCGTCTTATTTTATTATTTCTGTGGATTTGTTTGGCTCTAAATACTTGTATACTGTTTAATATTTCTGCGCGTGTGTGTGCGTGCGTGTGTATTGGGGGGGTGAGGGGGCAGACATTAAATTGAGGCAGATAGTATTTTGCTGCAATTTCCTATTTCTTTCAGGTGATGGCAAATGAGGTTGTTGAATGTGAATTGGCCTTAATGAATATCAGAGATGTAATTGAAGATGGTAAAGGGAAAGAAATAGGAATTATTGAGAACAACAGTAATGAAGATCAAGTAAGAAAGAAACACAGTGAAAAAGACAGTGTAGAGCAACCAAATTATGTGAGTGCAAGTGTTGAAAATGAATTAAATATAAAAAATTGTGGTCTTATGACTGAGGCTGGGGACACACAGGATGATACAGCTCTAAAAACATCCGATAAATGTGAGCTGGATGACAAAATGCCAGAAGCTGTGGATGATCCACCTGACAGTTTCTTTGATGGTCTTTTGGAAGAGGATTTTTTAGATAGCTTAGCTGTTATTGATGCATGGAATCCAGATGCTGATGAGAGTTGTGGAAGTGATGCTGGCGAACAGAAGGAGAGTAACACTAGAAGGGGAGAGAGTGCTAGGAACAGACAGTCACCTTCAGAAAGTAAAAGAAAAGATAGAGAAAAATCCATCAGCAAGCATTCAAAGAGTAAAGGTGGAAGAGTGTACAGTGACCATAGGAGGAGCAGGGACCGTAGCAGCCGAAACGATGATAGAAGACATGCCAGGACCTCAGTTGAGATGAAACGGGCCAGCAGAGAGAGAAGTGCTGGTAGAACAGTGGAAAGAAAAGATAAAGTTAGCATAGATGAATACTTAAGAGACGTGCAAAGAAGATATCAATTAGCGAGGGACATAAGTAGAGGAAGAAATGCAGCCAGAAAAGAGAGAGATGGCAGGGATAATGATGAAAAAAGTCAACACAGAAGGGTAAAAGATACGAGGGACAGTACGGAAAAAAGTACACATAGAAGAGACAGAAAGAGCAGGGAGAAAGATACAGAAAAGAATATAAATGCTGATGGTGGTGGTGGTAGAGAAAATATTGACAAGAGTGTAGAAAGATCAGTGCGAAGAGATGACAAGGATAGAGTTCACAGGCACTCTTACCAGCACAGTGTAAGTAACAGAGAGAGAACTTCAGACAGAAGTGAAAAAGAAAGAAAATCCAATTTGGAAGGTCTCTGTGTGGATGGAAAAGGTGGAGTACTGCAAAATCTCAAAGACATTAGCACAAGAGAGGACATCACAAATGAAAGCCTTAGGAAGGAGGAAAGCTCTGACATTAATGTGGCTAACAAAGATGTTCAGGTAGGATCTGTTCATAAGGAACATGATATGGTGAAAGAAATGTCTCATGGGGCTTCAGAAATGACTGCGGGAGAAACAGGGGATAAAAACCATTTAGTTACCAAGCCTAATAACCCAACATTAAATGACACAAAACTTGACACATGCATAAAGGAGCTGGATGATCTTGTGCCTCCAGGTACAGAGAGTGACTTTATTCTTCCCACAAAAGATGAAGCTGATGAGTTTAAAAAAGAAAATAACAGAAAGGTTAAAGAAGAGCCTGAATTTGGAATTGTAAATGATAAGGATCATTCATCTGGAGATCAGAAATCATTGGGGCTTCCTATGATAAAAACAGAAAGTACAAAGGAAGAAATTCATGTGGCAAGTAAAACAAATGCCGAACATAAAATCCTGGAGGGTGTTAAAAGTGAGAAAGATCCTTCATATACTACCAGTCAGCGACCACGTCAAGAAACAGAAAGACGGGATTCTTCACACGAGAGGAAAAGGAGGTGGTCCAGATCCAGTAGGTCAGAGATGGGAAGGTCTTCAGCTTCAGGGAGCAAGAGAAAATGTGATCGTTCGGATGAAGAATGGAAACGGAAACCACAGAACAGCGCGTCTGAAGAAAATAAGAGGAATTCCACAAGCTTAGAGAAGGAATTTGGAGCAGCAAGAGTTAAAAGTGAACTCGATGAAACCGTAAGGAAGAGGAGGTTATATGGATCTGATAGAGGTGAAAATTGCTCAAGATCACGAAGCAGGGAAAAATGGCAATACCACTGTAGTCCGCACAGATTAAAGGGAAGGAAAGATGATCAGAGTGACACCAGACGATCACGGTCTGGGAGCAGAAGTAAGATACGTGAATTATCTGTAGGACGAGAAAGAATGGGAAGATCTAGAAGTCGAGAGAGACAGTACAGAAAGACTCAGAATGACACCAGGCGGTCGCGATCTGGGAGTAGGGATAAACAACGTGAATTATTTCTAGAACGAGAAAGTATGGGAAGATACAGGGATCAAGACAGTCAGTATAGGAAGGCATCAAGTGCAGAGAGATGGCAATCTGATATTGATGAAGAAAGATTGAAGAGAAAGAATGATGTTCATAATGAGATCAGAAGTTTGGTAAGATCTGTGAGCAGAGATAAAGAACGTGATTCTTCACTACCCATAAGAATATTAAGATCTCATAGTCGGGATAGAGAGTATAGGAACGCATCAAGTAAATATCGAGACAGGCAGGGGAGACATAGAAGATCAGTGAGTCGGGAACTAGAAAGGAAGAGATCATTAGGGAAGAGCAGGCGATCCCCAGCTTGGGTTAAAAATAAGCGTAGAACACCTGATCTCTCTCCTGTCTCTACAGGGCGCATGTCATTATCTCCTAGTATCTCATTTGAATTGTCCCCTTCTCCACCAGAGAGAGAACGGAGACATTTGTCTCGTTCACTCAGTAGAGAGCGAAGAGGTCGTGAGTATCGAAGAAGTTACCGTGGTTCCTCATTTTCACCTGTTAGCAGCAGATCATCATGCTCACGTTCAGACTCGTTTGTGTCTCTGTCTTTGTCTGATGAGTCGTACTACAGAAGACAACCAAGGAGGAAGCGCTCACCCTTTTGGAAAGAAATAGAGCGTAAATTCGCAAAGGATTTTCACAGTAGTACGTATAATCAGTCAACAGTGTACCCCTTGCCTTCAGCAGTTGGACCAACACACCATGAGGTAAGTACAAATACCTTTTTCTTTCGTATAATGTTAGTTGTTTACATACATGTGTACTCATTTGTATAATGTTGTCAGATGTGGAGGTAAAATACAGTGTTTTGTCTGTGTCTTGAGCTGTGCACAGTGGCCTGCAGGGGGCACAGAAGAAAAACCCCAACCATTTGGCATGAATGCTGTGTGATTATGCATTCATGAGCCAGATATTTTTGTTCAAATGTAATTCCAAGTCTGCACCAAAAAGCCCATTCATCGTATATAATTTGAACTTTTTTTGGACTGGTTGAATTGCATCATAACACTGGAATGTAACTTTTTTTTTTGCAACATAATATTTTACCGAAGTCAAAGTTAGGATAAGATTTTGGTGGTAATGGTAATTCATGTAACAGTGTGTGGGAAAGGAGCTTGTCAATCACTGATGTTGGTGCATTCCTCAGTGGGGGCATGGGGTGCAGGGCTCAAGATAACTAATGTGGACGCTAGGAACAAACCGATGGAGAACTGTCTTTCACCATTGCTGTAGCTGTATCGTAATGTGAGGTCTTGTGTAATTGGGAACAAGCGGTACACCTGTCCACTTGTTTTTATATTATTTATTAATACTTGCACTTTCTGTTTGTCCGTCTTCAGGGTTACAATCCCAGCAACTGTCCCGGCCCAGGAACTTTCCCTCCTACACCTGTTCCGTACCCTGCAGACCCTTCTGCGTACACTCATGGTTACCCATCTCAGACTGGTTTCTCAGATGTTGCAGTGCAACCTCCACATCCACAAAATCACATCCTTCCCTCTTTTGGTTCTGCTCCTCCAGTTCATATTCCTGTCCCACCAGTAATGCCTCCAGCACCTGTACCCCTACCAGTACCCCCGCCAGTCTACAATGTGCCACCACCTGCTCTTCCCTTGGAGTGTCCTGACAAAGTAGCACCATTCAGCATCAACACCGAGTTTTCTTCATTAGAAAATGTGTTCAGCCAGCCATTACATGACACTGAGAAGTCAGATCCTCCACAAGTACCTCCACCACCAAAAATATCACAGGTAATCAAGTTCAGTTGATGTGTTGTGTGTGCGTGCATGTGTGCGTGCGTGCATTTAACAAATGTTGGACCACTAGTACAACAAAAGTGTAGCATTTTAATATTTTAATATCTGAACATCCTATCTTATGGATGGTGATTGTGAACTCATATGTGTTGCCTTCTTAGTGTGTGATATTTTAACACTGGTGGTTGTGAAGACCTCATGCACCTTTGATTGAAACCCCCTGATGATGACAGTAACTTATCAAAACATATGTAGGGGTTTTTGGAATTTTTGATACACGCTGTGTATTTGTTCACTGTTTTGCATTTGTTGCTGCTAATAAGTTTATGACAAGATGTATAATTTATATAATGTAGAATTTATAATATAAAAATAATTTTATTGTCAAAGGTGTGCTGTGTGTTTTGGCTTATTACTTGTTTCATTCTAATCACAAGGGCAGGATGTCTCATCTCAAGAGTATGAGATGGGACAGGTATGTGGCATGCATGTAAAAAAGTAAAGTTTTTCCTGTCCACGCCATGAAGGCATATATGGGGACGAGAGTTTTAGCTCCACACATACTTAACCTTCAGACTAGATGGAGGTGAGTGGTTAACTTCATGCCTCAGCTGCTTTATCCCTGGGAAAGTATCGGGTACCAAATGAGTGGGAGATTGTGTGGGTCTAAGGGTTGGTGTGGACATTTTGGAGAAGAAAAAACCTCTTACACCTACCTGGATTTGCTCCCTGGACCGTCCAGCCCATAGCCTAGTCACTGTACCAGCTACACTAACCAGGTAGTTTGTGGCACATGTGAGAAATTAAACACCAAGAAAAGAGACTGCTAGGGAGACATAAGGTTATGTGGGAGGACAATAATGAAACGGATCCTGCAGAAGTAAGTTTGGAGGGTATGAACTGGAGTCACCTGGCCTGCGGTAGGGTCTAGTGAAAGGCTTTTGTGAACACAGTAAAGAACTTTGATTGCATGAAATGCAGGGAATGGAGACTGCTCCTTGGAGGTGTGGCAGGTATGATCAAACCAACATATTTTGTGCAGTGTTTATGTGTGAAATTTTCTTGATGATGATGATGATGTAATGACTGTTCTGTATTTTTAAATCTCTGTCGCCACACAGCAGTTTGAGGCTATATGCCGTGTTGGTGATGGTGATAGGAAATTGCATGCACCAAATTTGGAAATTTTTTAATGTTTGATATTTATTACTGAAGTGGAAGACCCACACAGCATGTTGATGTGGTTAGGAAGATGCGACCGCTTACATAGAACGAATGTGTACATTACTTAGTGTGAGATTTTTTTCACATTTCCTATTAGTTTTCTTTGTACAAAGTACAATAAAATTCCTGTAATCTGTCATCTGATAATTCAGAAATCCTGATAATCTGGCACTTGGGGAGGGTAGTCCCAGAAGTTCTGCTTTTTTGCCAGAAAGATGCAGCATCAGTGAAACAGATCTCAGAGACATGTTTAAAAAGGCTTCCAAGGGTGTCTGTACAACAATCGTGGTATCTCCTGACCCCTTGTCTCCTACTCCATAAACTTTTTCAGTTGTGAAGACTCCAGAAAACACAGAAGAGGACCGTGATGACCCTGAACCAGTAAATGAAGGAGATATTCGATTTGAATACTCCTCTGATTAGTTGTACAGCCCAAGTACGGGAGCAGTAAGAAAAAGTTACAGTAAAATCCTGTTAAGACTTTTTTAAAATTCCAAGAAAATTTGACTTCTTAAGTGGGAAATGTCTCAAAAGGGTAGGATCAAAAAATACTGTTTTTTTTTTAATTTTTTTGTGAACTTATTACATATGTATGCTGAATTTCATATAATTTTCAGCTGCCTTAACACATCCTCACCCGTATCTGACCATTTAACCGTTTTGTCTGTACCCTTTCTTTCACAGTTTTATGAGTATTTGCACCTTTAACTATACTGTCACTGACTTTGCATTCACAAGTTCACATTTCATTCCATGTGTTCGCTTTTCCTTGAAATATTTGTCAAGCATGGGTTGTCTTG
>BLKM01000311.1:160278-192108 GCA_013340265.1 Coptotermes formosanus | reverse complement strand
AGCAGTAGCAGTCTACATCTTCAGATTCCATAGGTTCGCTGTTAAGTAGACCATAAGGGGTGGTCACTAGTTGCAGTTACTTTCACTAGCTGTGCAGTGTCTTAAATTTATTTTCTGGAATTGCCGATGTAACTTATCTGCACACAGTTACCACAGATGTTTCACAATCACACTACAGCATAACGCGTTTGTATTACCGCCAATAAATTACATTTAAACAAGTTGTCATGTGCTTGCATGCACTCACACATCTGGCGTCAGACTGCTGTCCCCCCAGCTGGTTGGCTTCCACCTCCACGTGGCCTACACGCCTCATGGTAGAACTCTACGCCAGCAAGGTGGAACCCGGAGTAGCAAAACTTCTTCAGATGTTATTGGCTGCCTGAGTACCCTCCTAGTGACGGGCCAGTTGAAACTTCCACATGCCAGCGTTGCCAAATACAGGCTCATGTAGGTCGTGGAACAGCTAGGCTAGGCTTCCGACTCCCCCCGATACAATCTTTCGGTTGTAGTGACAGAGACCAACTAGGGGACTGACTGACTGCAGTCTCTGCCCCTCAGGAGAAATACAACACCCCCATGCCGTGAAGTTGCATCATTCTGCTGTGTGAAACTTGTGGAAATAACCGTGGAGATCAATGCATATGAACTGACCATGCCATTTTAACGCTGTATTCTGGAAACAGAACGAATGGAAACTCTGGGGAATTGTTTAAGATTTTTATACAGAAAATGTATTAAATGAGTAAAAATAATGGTTTTATCGTCAAATTGGTTACTTCTTAGGTGGGAAATTTTCTTATGAGGGAACATATTAAAAGGGCAAAATGTAATGTTAATCAAATGGGAGAATTTTGGTGCTTTTCTGTCCTGACTTCTTAGGTGGGAAAACATCTTAACCAGGGACATCTTAAATGAGTTTTACTGTACTGTAAGAACGCGGTCAGTATAGGTACCATTTGATAATCCCGAATATTTGATAATTTGGCACCTGTCTGGCCCCATGCAAGTTGGATTAATGGAATTTTTCTCTATATAAGATGATTGCACGCTGGGGAGGCTGTGTGTCTGGCTACACATCATGTATAAAATTACTGAACATACTTCGATAAAATATAAATTTCAAGAATGTATACTAAGGGTTACTGCATGAATTTAATGTTTTTTGATACTAGTCTCTAGCTGCATGCTTGATACGTGATGCCAGAATTTCAGTTTATTAGATTTCTCAAAAGGTAGTGCCCCTTATGTCATAATTTACTGAAATTCCCAATCCTGTGAAGGTTTTCAGCTGAAATTACAAATTCTAGAGGTCGTCTTTGGTTCACATTATTCCAGTACATTAAAAGAGCCAGATGTGTCATCTAGGATAATTTACTGGAGTTTATTAAGAGCAGCATTAATGAGTGTCTGACGGTGGAATATATAATCTTACAGGGAAAAGCAGGAATGCCCTTGCAAAATGTGTTGAAAGCAAGTGCAGTTGAAAGACTTGAGTACAGAATATTTTGTACACGATATATGTAAGGCTGATAGCAGACATGAGACCTAGTTTGTTAAAATGTATGTCATTATCTGAATATTTTTAAATGACTTATATACAGTAAAACTCGTTTAAGAAGTCCCCGGTTAAGAAAATTTCCTGCCTAAGAAGTCAGGATGAAGAAGCACCAAAATTTTCCCATTTGATTAACGTTACATGCTGCCCTTTTAATACATTGCCTCATAAGAAAATTTCCTGCGTAAGAAGTAACAAATTTGATAACAAAACAATTTTTTACCCATTTAATACATTTTCTGTTTCAGAATCTTAAAGAATTTCCCAAAGTTTCCATTCGTTCCATTTCCAAAATGCAGCATTCAAATGGCGCAGTCAGTTCATAGAGGTTAATCTCCAAGGTCATTTCGCCCACATTTCGCATAGTGGAAAGGTGCAACCTCACAGCTGACGCGGGGGGGTGTCGTGTTTCTTCCGCGATGCACAGACTGTAGTCATTCCCACTACTCGGTCTCTCACGACAACCGAAAAATTGTATCAGGCGGCCGGAAGCTGATCCTAGCTGTTCTGTGACGTGCATAAGCTGTGTTTGGCAACAGCTGGCATGTAGCAGCTCACTTGTCGCTTCAGCTGCCTGGGACTTGGAGGAAACGAAGGCAGCCAATAACATTTGAAGGAGTTTAGGCACGCGCTAGTCGAAGTGACACAATGTTCCACGTTGTTGGGAGGACAGTGATTTGACGCGAGATAAGTGAGTGGTCAATTGTGACAACTTGTTCAAACATAATTTATCAGCAGTAATAAAAAATATGTCGTGGTGTAGGGTGATTGTGAAACATTTGTGGTGACTGTGCAGGTAAGTTGCATCAGCAATTCCAGAAAATAAATTCAAGACACTGTAGAGTTAGTGAAAGTAACTGGAACTACTGACCACCCCTTATGGTCTACCTAAAAGCGAACCTATGGGATCTGAAGATGTATACTGCTACTGTTTTTGGAAAAAGAGCAACAACCCATGCTTGAAAAATGTTTCAAGGAAGAGTAAACATCTGGAATGGAATGTGAACTTGTGAATGAAAAGTCAGTAACAGTATAGGTAAAGGTGTAAATAAAACTGTGAATGAAAGGTTACAGACAAAATGGTTAAATGGTCAGATACAAGTGAGAGAATGTGTTAAGATAGCTGCACATTATACAAATTTAGCATACATATGTAATAAGTTCACAAAGAAATTTAAAAAATGGAACTTTTCGGTCCAACCTTTTTAAGAAATTTCCCGCTTGAGAAGTCAGATTTTCTTGGAATTTTCAAAAACGTCTGAACAGGGTTCTACTGTATTTGATTTGCTGTAAGGAAAAATAATGTCTTGCATGTTGAATGTTCAAATTTTGCGTTACCATTTGAGTTCAACACACTTTTTGCTGTTACCCTCAGCCTTGTCATGTGGTGGTGGCCAGAACCATGACATGACTATATTTCTATTCCACATAATGTCAGCAGTCACTACCAGCATTTTTTCTCTGTTACAGTTATGTGATATAAAGAAAATGAGTCTTTCAAGTCTCCTGGAGGCTTCTGCTAAAGGTAAGGCAATTTTGCATAGAGCATTATTTCTGTATACAGGATGTTTCACTATTTCATATCTGATTGTTTGTGTATGCAAGGGTTTGCATTTAATTGATACTGATTGTTATGTTGGGATGTACAGTGACTGTTAGTGTAGGCAGAGGTGTGCATTTAGTTAGTACAGGTAAGTTATGTTAGCTTGTATAGTTACTGGTATGTGTGACTCTGACAGGCGACATTTCTTATTCTATGTATTTCAGGCCATTGAGTTGTCATGCCAGATTAACCATTCACAGAATTGCTTTTATCTGTAAGTTAGTCTTGTGCATCAGCATTGCTGTCTGTAAATGCTGAGCTTTGTGTATGAGTGTTTTAGACTGCTAACTCTGAAGATGTGATGAAGTTTGGCCATGAATGAGAGAGATCCGTGGCAAGAAGGATGAGATGCAACGGGGCTTCTGCTACTCATGGCAGAGAATAAAAATGCATAGAGGGTTTTGATGGGAAAACCTGAAGGAAAGAGGCCACTTTGAGACCTAGGTATGGATGGGAGGATAATATTAAAAAGGATTTTGAATAATGGGGGTGTTGTGGACTGGATTAATCTGTCTCAGGATAGAGACAGGGAGTGGGATCTTGTGAACATGAAGATGGGCGTTCAGGTTCCGTAAAATGCGGGGAATTCCGAGACAGACTTCACAAGAAACACTGTTTCATGGAGTTAGCCAGTGGGGTTGCCTTATGGTGGTGTCAGACACTGAGTGAAACACAGGTCCCGGGTGAGTTAATACTACAGGATTCAGTTTCAGTGTACTGGTGATTCTCCTGAGCGCTCATTTTTAATCACTAGCACGACATTGTGAGTGTTAACTGTATAAGTTTGCTCAGCTGTGAATTGTCAAGTGACATCTCAGTGTGCAAGAGGCAGTATTTTTATGATTTTGATATCTCCATGCATCAAATTATGTGGGAGATAACCTCAAACATTTGCCCTTTGAATTCCACTACTTGCAGATGCTCTGGGGTTTTAGGGTGGCTTGGGTCTGGCAAGAGCTCATTTACTCATCTCATTCACTGCCATTCATTATGCTCTGGCTGTGCCAGCATATGCTGCCCTATACAGTTTGTTAATCCTGTTGGAAATCGTGTATTCTGTTTTAAATATGATATGGCTCATCATTACCCTTTATTTGATATCTGAGGTGGTTTCACCTTCAAGACGTTTCGTCATTAATGCTTACACCTGCACCTTCAGTTAAATATTCCATAAGGGTAAGATCTCACAGATGAGCTGGCATAATCATGAACTGTTGATGTGCAAGGCAATATCATACACAGGATTGTCCTACAGGGTTAGTAAACAGTCATGGTGATCTTAATTTGGTATCACTTGGACCATATTCAGTATACATTTAATAAATACAAACCATCTGAAAGATAAACTAAAAAATTGTTCCAAAAGATAATACAGTGGTGAATGCTACTGATGTGGAAGCGGCGTCATGTCCCACAAGAATGGAAACCTTAGCTACACTACTGCAAAAACCTAAAAACTTGCATGTTGTGACATCCTTTTAGTACAGTAACATTGTGTTTAATGGCTGTGTTAAACAGGTACTCTTTCCAGTAAAGATGTACTGGCATCAAAAGATCTTGCAGAAGAATTCAAAGGTAAGAACATCACCTGCAACAGTGAAATCTTAATATGAGGGTAGGTGCCAAACATAGCATCTGCTGTGTCAGTACAGTATTGCTGGTTCTGCATTTCACACTGTTTCTCAGGCCTTCCCTTAGAGCGACTGGTAATTTCCCTGAGGAGCAATACTTGCGTAGCTCTTCGCTTTGCAGTTTATCACATTTCACTTTCTTTCATGTTTGCTTAATTTATTTATGTGCTTCTATTTAATTGTTTTTCACGTTCGGATTTTCTTTTTTATTCATTTTTTCTCTATTTTTGGCCCTCTTTTTATATGTGAGGTGTGTTCAGTAAGTAACAGCTGACCTAGGGTCTTACATCTGATTTTATTATTTTGATACAGACGTCCGAAAGAACAAAGAATAACAAATGAACCAGCCCTTACTTCATACATTTGTGTGAGCAGCTGAGACATGTGTCTTTGAAACATGTCGCTTTCTCAGTTCCCTTCGAGAAGAGAGCAGGGCTCAGTATTTGGCACCCACTGGGGCACACCTCAGCTGTCACCTTTTCATGTGAGAACTTTTCTTGATGGTACTTAATCATGTGTGTGAAGACATGGAAGGTGTTATGCGCAGAGTCTGGTCCTCTTGAGGGGTAGGCAAGATGTTCCTAGTGAAACAGCTCCGGCCATTTCTGGGGGATTTGGGCTATCTGGAGATGGGACACTGTCTCCATGAGCGAACAAGATTGTTTCCTTCAGTTGCTACAGTGTTCTGCAGTTGCATTTTGAGTCATTGTTTCACCGTTGTCCAGTAACTAAAAAAATATGCCATATTTGTCCTAAAATGCTGTCAATACTGCCTTCATCTGTACTTTAATTGCTTGGTGTGATGTCACCAGCATTGAACTGTGAGTTTGTCACTTCACTCCACTATCAAAGGCAGCAGTCGTGCAATAGAGCATACTACACTTCTTGCAAAAAATGTTCAATGCCTTTGTTTGCAGAGAAAATTTTTGATGCCATTCTAGGATATACAGAACTTCATTCATTGGTTGTGGACAACAGTGCAGTTTGAATACTTACCACTGCTGCACAATGCTGCAGCTGCTGAAGTAAGTCATCCAGGTAGAGTGCCCTGGTTTGGTCACAGAGGATGTGATTAATCTCTGTGACTGTGCCCTTCCCTACAGCTCTTGTCATGATGCAACACTCTACAGCAGTTTTTCTGGCAATGTCTTGCCCATCCTCCATACAACATAGACCTTTTGCCCAGCAACTTCAGGCTCTTGACACAACTTAAGAATTTCAAAGGATAACGCTTCTGGGATGGTAACAGGGTGCCGGTAGGTGCAAACACAGAACCCTTACTTGTTGTGTGTGGGAATTAAACAGGTGAAGTTATTGCTGGGAAAAATGTCTCGATCACTCAGGTGATTACATGAGACATAAGAGGGCATATCTGTTATTTTTTTGGTTCTGACATGTGTTGTAGTAGTAGGATACAACAGTCCCTCGTACGTTGTGTATTGCACACCGTTTATGTATACTCCTTTTATTCTTTTGTAACAATGAGTGGCGTGCAAAATGTGTGAAATGTAGGTGGTAAATAAGATGTAATAAGATGTTCTGAATGTGGTAACACTGTGAACCCTGCTTGACGTTGGAAAGCTGTGATTCTTGAAACTCTAATACCTCCATTTTTACAGTCTTTCATTTAAGTTATAGGCCTTAAAAAAGGTTAGTGATGCACCTTACTCTGTTTAGTTGATCTCATGTCAATTGAAGGGGGACATAGGATGATCCTGCATTGTGGCACTTTGTCGTGGCAGGTTTTTTCTATGTGTGTCCAAGAATCTGGTTTACTAAACCACGTGTGTTGAGTGTCAGCGTGACACAGCAGTTAACCTTTTATTACCTAGCGGTACCTTTACGTACTATCAGGAGTAACATCCAGAAATTCTAGGTAGTACTCACGCTGCATTTATGTGTTTTGTACAGATCTCAGAACAAACAGTGCCTTTTGTCTTGTAAAACATTAAGAGACTGGTTTTTATAACCAAAGTAGGGGGTGTTTATAGCGCAGTATGCACTGAGTCCTTATATAAAGCAGACACGTTTCGTCTTTAAAGGGTTAAAGGTGTGCTGGTAGGACAGGCACCTCCCTGTGGCTGTGAAATACATCAGTCTTTCTTGCCTTAAAACTATTTTATAAAGAGCAGTTCCAGCATAAAAACTGGTGGTGTTTTATTAATGATATTTCACTATGAAAACAATAATTTATTTACATTTGTTAATTGACAAACCAATATTTTGTTCTCTTCTGTTCTGCGAGTGAAGCATTGCTTTTAATTCTTGACGCCTCCCTCCATTTTGGAAGGATTATAAAATTTCAAAGATTCTGGACATATTTCTTGTTAGGTGGACCTGTCACCGTCATTGTGTTAATTCTTCTGTGCACCCGTGTGGTACAACTGGAAGAGCTCTTTAGATATACAGAATACCAGGATGTAAACACTTTATAAGGAAAGGTGAAAAAACTAAAATAAACTAACAAGGTGGTTCACTTTCGTAGCATCCTTGCGGTTTCAGCTGTGAAGACTGGTATGACCCGAGTACAGCCTCGCACTTCTTTTCTCCAACCCTTCCATTTTGATAGCACTGTACTCTCGCTGTAAGACCTGTGTCTTGGTACATTTTCTCATTTTGCCTGATACATCCTGAAAATGACAAATGTGTTATATGCCAGAACAGCTTGGGACACGTTCAGCGTACAATGTGCGTAAACCTTGAGAGCCAGAATTACGGGTCACACACAGGCTGCAAAAGTCTGAAGACAAGAATAGGTGATAAATAATTATATTTAAGAATAGTTTATATGTATACAGCTGTATCTTGAATTACACAGCAGGTATGTTGCAGGAAGATCATGTTAACTTGAAAATAACTCAAGAGACGTTATTCTTTCCATTGACCTCATGTTAGAAATGTGAATGACATTCCATAGCACATATATTTCAATGGTGAACTTGGTGATTAGATATTTTCTTAGCTGTGAAATTATAAAGGCTGTTCAGTACGTATCATCAGAAGGCATGTTAAAGCTCATATTTATTAGTTGATCATGGTTGACCAAAACATAGAATTGTGGACAGAGCCACTGCTCCCAGTGTAATTGTCAGACCAGTGGAGACATTGTTCCAGCTTTACATCGTATGTTCAGTGCCAGCAGAGAAGACGTACACGCTAAATGTTTGCACCCACCAGTGCACCTCGGCTTCGTATCATGCCATCATGTCAGAAGTGTTTTTCTTCAGAGTACTTCTCCAAGTGGGAATTGCTAGGCACAAGGCCCAGGCTGAATGATGATGAGCAAGACATTCCCAGCAGTCTGTCTGGGAGTTGCTGACGGCAGTTTGTGATGCACACAGCATTCTTCTTCGACAGTTTTGGGACCATGGGGCAAGAGTGAACACATACTGCTATTGCACAGCACTGCCGCACCTGAGGGAAGCAATCCAGTTGAAGCAATCGCTGAGCCTCAAGTTCTTCTGCACTGGACTTGAATATATGTGTGACCAGTACATATGCCTCAAAAATTGGTGACTATATAAGGACACATGACATTTGTTATTGCTGGTGCTGTTGGACATCCTTTGATGATACTTAGTGAACACCCCTTGTATTTTGCATTGAGATAAGAACATATTTTAAGGATGCAAATTTGGCATTAAGTAGTGGGTTTATGTAAAATAATGTGCTAACAATATTTGAGGTGTGTGAACAGGTCGGAGGGAGTGGGACCATCATTAGGGACTACTGGGATGTGTAGTCAGTGACTAGTTCGTGAGGTTGAGGGAATTGAATTTTTGTAATGTAGCACTTCATCTTGATTTGCGATGACTGTTTCAAGAAGTGAAGTGCTTGTGTGCAGAATGGTATACTTAAGAATGAGGACTGTGTAAATCAAGATATACCTGTAATGTAAAATTAATTGTAACAGAGTTTATCGATCATAGCGATAGTTTTGTAGTTGTCGTGAATGATGAAGCAGTCGGCTGTTCATTTGTCTGCATGTTACCAGTTTAGCCAGTTTGTCTGCATCCTTGAAGTGATGTATAAACATTGGGTCTCTACTTATAAGAGCAAGCATCCAGATCCTATCTGATGGATGTTGGTGGTTCCTTCCTTGGAGGTAAAGTGGCCAGAAGCTGTAGCTGACGTTAATATCCATCTAGTGCAGGGTTAAGAAGCGTGGAGCCTATTTTTGCCATTACTGCCTTCACCGTGGGGTCCTTACATGTATTTTTACCACTGAAACCGAATTTGTGTGTAAGACAATTTCTTCTGTGGAATATCTGGACATAAGGATGTTAATGCAGCCTTGCGTATTTGGCAGAGCAGTTCTATCCGAAACAGTCAGCAGGCTAACTTCACACAAAGTCATGAACATAAATTATATATGACGTGGCAGTTCAACAGAACCTATGCTGTGTACTCATATTTAGGAAGACCCCAGTTTGAGCCTTGTTTTAGGGTGTTGAGGTATCCTTAGTTTTTTTTTGTAGTTTTCCACATTTTCTGTAGCCATATTATGTTATAGTACCTTAAAATAGGCTTCTGCTGATAAGTTTGTATGTTGCTAGTTTATTAATTTTTTTTTCCTCCATGTATTGGGTCAACACTACCTTCAAAATTATTTTTCCAGCATGTTATTGGTTTTCCTTTTTCTCTTCGCTCTGTAGGTTTGTGCAGTGAAGGCTGGTTTGTCCAGCACCTCTGGGATCAAGTGGTTGCTGGATATCACAAGTTTTCAGATAGTAGAGCGTTATACCAGGTGTGCATCTTAGTGTACCTAGCAATGTCATGAGCAACGTTAGCATTTAATTTGTTACTTGGTGTCCTGTCATGTTTTGCCCACTTGACTTTCTGTGCCGTTTTCATTACTGCTTATGTAACATGGTGTGTGTGTGTGTGTGTGTGTGTGTGTGTGTGTGTGTGTGTATATACACATGCATAATCTGAAAAAGAATGAACAAAACAAATGTTTTACCCTTTTGTCATAATATTCGTAGCAGTGAATTACATACACATGTTGCTGCCACTTTGTTAACTGTTTTCTTACCCTTACATAAATTTACCCTTCAGGTAGTCTTTTGTGATCAGCTTCAAAAATGTTATACAAACTGAAACTCTCCTGGTTAACAGAAAATTTACGTTAGTTCCTTGTTTCTCTTCAGTACTTCATGTCACGCTCCCAGCACCTCTCCTTTCATTATGGATGCCACCCACACCTTTCTCATGTGGTTCTGCTGTTTGAATATGATAGGAGAATTTTTGTGTGACTTAACAAGCTTTCTTGAACATCTGGCAAATGTCTGCTTATTAGGTACATGTATGCAGAAAATCAGAATGCAAAATGTGTATGTAATTGCTTTACTTCTGGGTTGAGTAACATGGGCTGTGAAATAGCACAGCCAATGTGTGGCCCCCCCCCCCCCCCCCGTGCGCGCGCACACACACACACGGCAGAGCCAACACATGGTGGCTACTTGCTGCTGGTGGACGGAATTGTGAATGTAGTGGGCCGCTAACTTTCCGGTAACGCCTCTCTGGCTAAGCTAAAGAAACTTCCCTGTTTGACTGAATGAGGTACTTTTTGTACCCCAGAATCAGATGAGTATTCTTTATATTACATTTATATTTATATTACGTAGATTTTAATAGACATGTGGGGAGCAAAGATGGTTTAGTCAGTATGGCTACAGCGTGGGCAGTCTGAGGTTCGAATTCTGGTAGGAGCAAGAGATTTTTCTCTTCTCCTGAAACGTCCAGATGGGCTGCAGGGCCCATCTAGCCCCCTGTTCAGTTGGTACTGGGGCTCCTTCCCCGGGGGGGGGGGGGGTGGTTAAGTGGCTGTGGTGTAATGTTAAGCGCACACCTCAATCTAATGCTGAAGTTAGAATGGGTGGAGCTCTGCTCCTGCTATATGACTTTGTGGCATGAACAGGGAAAACTTTACAGCCGTATATGTAATATGGATGATTTTTAGAAGTATCTCTTTTACTGTTATGTCTCTTTATTGTAATTTTTCGCTACTTACAAACGTGTATGGGAAGACTGTACTCTTCGTGAAACACAACAAGAAATTGTTAAGCAGATAAACTGGCTTTTACTGTGTTGCTTAATTATCGTAGGCTGCCTCTCTTCACTCATGCTGTGCGTAGTCTTTCTGTCTTTTTATATTGAACTTCTCCCGCATCTCAGACAGTAAAACAGTAAAATTAAATGTACTCTGTTGTGTACTGCATGAACAGAACAGTGTAATGTTTACAAAGAACATTTAAGTTAAATGGGCTGATAGCAGCACTTACTGTAAGGTCAGACATTAGCAGGCTGCAGTAGTGAAATATGGTTCACCCAGTTTGGTAATCTTTGTAAGATCTTGTTTAAAGTGTTCCTGCTGTTGCTGTGGTGAATTATTCTGACTATTCATGTTTTTTATGTATATCATTTCTTAAATTTTAAATAATTGTTACATTTTTTATGAACTGAAATGTATACTACATAACAAATTACCCAGATTAAATTTGACTAAAGAGGGACATGCATCCTCATGTACATAACCTGCAGGAACTTCTGTGTTGTAAATAAAGTGTAGCAGTTTTCTTGGAAATGGGTCCCTGAGTGATACACCAGAGTCTCACAGTGGTCTCAGTTTGGCCCCTAAGTGATATTCCTTAGTCTCACAGTGACCGCTTATCTGGACCTGTAAGTGTTGAGCGTGAGTCTCACGGTGGTCTCACAGTTTGGCCCCTAAGTGGTATTCCTTAGTCTCACAGTGACCTCTTATCTGGGCCCGTAAGTGTTGGGCATGAGTCTTACAGTGATTTTCCAGTTGCATAATGTTTAAGGCAGTGTGCTGCTAAGACACATATCTGCTAGCCCCAGTTTGAATGAGTGTAATGCTTTTCTGTAGTAGACCAGCCACAAGTCATCTTTAGTCTCCATTTAGTCATAATAGGTCCCTACCTCCGTCTTCAAATATCTCTAAGTGAACACTCCATATTCCTGCCAAAGAGTACTGTAGTGTCTTCTGTTCATCCAGTCTTTTATTGCACACTTGGAAGTCGCATATTTCATATTTCAATTCAAGTTCTGTAAGTGAACTTAGAAATCATGTTTGTTTGCCAGTGAGTTGGAAGATTCATTGACCTCTATTCTTGTTTGACCTGGCACATATATCATGTGCACTCTGTTGACAGTAAGGATTATATGTAAATGCTAATATGGTTAAGTATGAATAGTGGGGGCCTAATTAAGGTACTGTTACAATATTTGTCGGAAAGGACAGAAAAAAAACAGAAAATTTTAGTGAGGATAGCCTGTGTCATGTATGAGATGTGAACTGTGTGTCTTGTGAATATGAGTTCTGTGCATGTGCTTTCAGACACAGTTTTTGCCAGCGAGTTGGCAGTGTTATTGTCCCATGTGTGTGTTCAGCTGGGCATATGTAAATTGCACCGTGTTCAAAGAAAACCACATACAATTATGCCTTCATAAGTACATACAAACAGTAGAGTAATTTATTGGTAGGTGTACCATGAGGTACTAACTATATGTTAGTGTTGTGACATAGAGAACAGTAAGAAATACAAATGCAGTAAATGAACCAGAAACCATTGGAGAACCAGGGCTGTGGAGTCGGTACACGAAAGCTCTGACTCCAACGCTGACCCCTCGATTTTTAAAACTTCCAACTCCGACTTCCTCGGTTTCTTAAACTCCGACTCCTTCATAAGGGCTCAATATGTATTAATAACGGTAAACCTACAAGACGTTTCATCACCACCACGTGAATCATCAGGCTACTGTTTTGACTTATAACCTATATTTAAGTATAAGTGTAATGGTTACTGTAGCTATCAGGGCTCTGGAGTTGGAGTATCTAGTTAAGATTTTAGACTGAGGTCGGAGTCAGAGTCGGTACATTTTACCAACTCTTGACTCCACCTAAAAATTGCTTCCGACTCCGCCTAAAAATTCCTTCTGGCTCCACCTCCGACTCCACAGCCCTTTGGAGAACTACTGGAATTTTAGTAAGTGATACTGCTCTTAAGTTACTGGAACAGTGATCCCTGTGTACTTGTTTGTGCAGAGGATGTGTCATGTTACACACATCTGAAATTCTTAACATACACTTGAACTGTCTTAGTGCCAAAGTAATGCTGCAGTCTGTACAAGAATGAGTAAGCTCTTAAAAGTTAACCAACACCAAGGAGACATGTATGCCCAAAATATGATGCAGAAAATGTTTCCCGTGGTAGTGGCATACCATAAACATCTGTATGAAAGGTACAAAGTTGAAACCAGCCTTTTTGTACCTGCCAGATTCTGTTTAACCTGTCTTGCCAGTTGAGTTCAGTGATGTGAAGGATTAAAACTGTATTTTTAAATTTAATGTTCGGTGTATGTTATGAAATGGTTTCAGAAACTAATGCTGCAGGTGTGTGCTTCTTGTAAGATATTTAAGATGAGTATTTCTGCGTGGCTTTACTTTCCTCCCACCTCCATCCATCCCGTACCAGTTGCGTCAGAACTATGTTACGTGCTTGTAATGTTCGAGAAATATATTTTGAAATTATTACTGATACAGTTTAGTCACTGCGAAGTGGTGCGTTTGTATTATATTTCAAGACACTTGAAAAGGGTGTACTTGTTTAATATCACACGCACATCACAGAGAATGTAGGATACCTGTGACTGGCTAGAGGATGTCCATGGTTCAAATTCTGACAGGGGTGTTGGTATTTTTTTTTTTTTTCTTGACTGCCATTTTCAGAGTAGCTTTTGAGACCTCTAAACCTTCTGGCAAATGCGTATTGGTAATTCGTTGTCCAGAGTAAACTGAGCAGAGTGCAAATCAGTCACCTTCCCCTAGTGCTGAGTCTGAGAAGACCGTGAGGTTTGTGCTGACTCCCGTATGCTTCTTGGGGGAGTGTTTATGCACAGAGTCAGCCTTACCTTTCCTTCTTAGAACTGTTATATTGTATTATGTTCCACTACTGCATGCACAATTCCAGTTGGTGGTTCAGCTAAAAAGAAGCAGATGCCAATTGATCCGTTGCTGGTGGTTCGTTGTGAAGAAGCTATTCGTACACTTGAAGTGAACGATGATATGATGTTGGTGTGTCCTGGTCACCTTGTCCTACAAGAATCGCCAAAAGCACCTTCATCAGCCACAACAGTTACACAAGCGTTGTTAGATGCCAGCACATTCCAGTCGCCCATTCTACGGGAACCAGATCTTCAGCTCAGTTTTACGAGTGCTCCTGTTTGTGATGAAGACTCAGCAGAATCTTCATATGATTTTCTGAAATTGGATACCAGATCTGTGCAAGGACAGTTGTGTAGTGAACTACTTGGACCTAGTGCTGTGATGTCACCACATGCAACAGACAGTGTAGAAAACTTTAAAGTGTATGTGGATTCTTCAACAATAACTGATATTCATGGTGATTATATGACATTGTTAAAAAAATCATTAAGCAAGTCACAGAATTGTTCAAGGTGTTTGGAACATTCAAAGAAGATTATGGTTTGGAATTATACCCAAACACCACCAGACATGCACGTTACTGATAAAATTATGGTTTGGAACTATACCCAAACCCCACGTGTAAGTGTTGAAAGTGTAGGTGTGCAAGCACAGATGGTTAACATTGGGGCTTTGCATAGATTGGGTACTCGAAGGCGAGGTCATCGTTCAAGACGTACCATGAAGGAAGGGGGTAATGTGAAAAGTGCTACTGGTAGAGAGAAGGTGAATAAACATAGTTCTGCTTCTCATTCTGATATAAACAACAGTGCAAGTTCGGGTGGTGCACCTGCTTTGAAGGAGGACATGAAGAAAGAAGTTGCGGAACCCAGGCGGCAGTCTCCAAGGCGAAGTCATCTGTCTGCGTCAACAAATATGGAGGGTGGTTGCAGGGATAAAGAGACCTCTTATAGAACATCTTCATATCAAATTTATGGGAAAAGTTTATTTTCAGCTTCTTCTAGTGGTAGGAGTGATAAAGAAGTGGCCGTTTCTTTACCAGTTGCTCAGAGTGCTGAGCCTCCAAAAGGAATTCTGAAGACAAGGACTAATGTAGAACTGCAGCCGTTGCAGCTGCCTTCACCACATATGCCATGTCAAGAGCCATCCCTGAAAGGATGTGATTTGCCCAGATATTCTGTTCTATCATCTCTTCAAGCATCGCAGTCATTTAGTTCACCAGGGAGCCAGAGTGAGATTGGGAATTCTCCTGGTTTGTACAGCATGCGACGTGGGTCCAGTTCATTTGGCGAGATGGATTCTAGCAGTACGATGCAACGATCTGTCTTGAGCACAGGATCCGTGATGTTTGATAGTACTTCTGCCAGTTTTGCTTCATTTGGGAGTCCCGACATTAGAGTTACTCTGCACAGGAGCCAGGATTTCAGCGATTTCCATCATGATCGCTTCTCACCTTCACTCCAACGAAGTGGGAGTCCAGGATCTGGCCTCAGGATGCAGCCATTCCAGGAGCAGAGTTCCAAAGCCGTCCACCACCCAGATGACCGCTCCATGCTGCCATATGATGCTGATAGACACTATTGAATATCTGATAGCAGAACAGACTTTTTGTGTTGCGATACTTTGCATATTGTTGAAATATCTTGGATACAGGTTCTCTTCCTAATTGCCTGGGGTATATATGAATTGCTGCAGCATATTCTTTCAAGTGTATTTGAACCTCACAGTAGTAGTTTTTCATTTGTTGGTTTCCAGCCAGAGAATGGCAGTTGGATTTACCTTAGTCTTCTTGCTATGGGTTCCATAGTGGTCTGGCTGTTACAGGTTGGGGTAGTGTCTGTAATACAGGTTAGGTTACATTTAATACTGGGTGTGTATTAGAGGTTATTACAGCAGTACAGTGTTGGATAGTGTATTTCAAACCAAACTCTTTTGTCTTCAAATGCTGTAATTTCTGATAGAAATGCTTGTAGAAGTACATGCATGCATATACATACATACATACATACATACATACATACATACATACATACATACATGCGTACGTACGTATGTATGTACATAGATACATGCACACACACCCACACACATGTAGATGAAATTGACAAATTCAATTTAAGTAACATATAATAATATTTTTTTTGTATGTATATGACGTTTGAGGTACTATGTGTGGTGCATTGAGAAGCACGTGTACCTAGTAGCCACATCACATGCTGATGATATCTTTGTGTACTGCATCAGACTGTCTGACTTTACATCATGACTGTCATTGTTAGCGTAATGATTTCTTTCAGGTAATATATATGCGTGTGTGTATATATTTATTTTTATGGATATTAACACACACTGCATATTAACACTGCAATAAATCTTTCAAGGCTACAGTAAAACAACATTATGTTTTTACATTATGTTTTTCTTTTTGTGTGACTTCGAATACTCACGGAAAGCACCTGTTATCTTCCATGTGTCCATCTGTTTGTCTTCTGTCTGTCCGCCTGTATGTATCATTGCAGCTGCCACGGGAGTTCCATGAAGTTTGGTACTGGTGACCTCATGAAGATCTGTCAAGAAAAGTAAATTTGATTAAAATCGGGAAAGAATATTGGGCACTTTATATGGAGACCAAAGTATGTTTATTGTTTCTGGCAACATTAAGTCACCATAAAAGTGGTCTTTGACTGAAATAGTGTCAGGCTGTTAGAGCATCCATCTATCTGCATGTATCAGTGCTTCTCCCACTTGATGGATTTATGTGAAATTTGATGTTGGAGATGCATATGAAGAGCTGTCTGGGAGAATTCCAAATTTGGTTAAAATCAGGTGCTTTACATGAAAATCTTAGTGTGTTTTGTTATTGCTGGCGACATTAAATTGCCATAGAAGCACTCTCTTTGAGTGAAATGGAATTGGGCTCTTAGGGTAGCCGAGGAAGTGTAAAACATCACCATTCATGCCACATTGTTAAATTACACATACATTGCCCAGCCTGTTATATTCAGGTACCATGTGATGATAAACTTGTGTATGTATTAGCATCAGGTGCTTTCATTATAAATTGTTTGTGCATACTAAT
The DNA here is from genome assembly GCA_013340265.1 of Coptotermes formosanus. Lineage (NCBI taxonomy): Eukaryota > Metazoa > Arthropoda > Insecta > Blattodea > Rhinotermitidae > Coptotermes > Coptotermes formosanus. The sequence goes on along the minus strand of BLKM01000311.1, from coordinate 175,269 downwards.
TATCCTGTATCCTTTTGTGTTGAAGGCTGATATGATTAAGAGTATACTTGCCCATGTATTATTTCAGATTATAACATTTCTCATTCAAATATGTCATAAAACATTATGTGCAGCTGGGAACATGCATGTTTTGGAAATGGGCAACTTTAACAGAGATTCTGTTCTGTTCTGTTCTGTGTGCCCCACTGCTGGTGCTAAAAGCCATGCACCTCATATTGACAGCTGTAAGTTAAATTTACGAACTTAGTGAAATGAGTATAATATGATGCGTTTCAACATGTACATTGAATGAAGGATGCATCATGAATTGCCATTCTGTAGAAGGTGACTGAACCTATACTTAAAAAGACTACTGGATGGCATGAACTCTTGAAGCTGAAATAGGCCACCTGAAGCACCTGGACTTCATGATGTTATGTGAACGGTTTTTACATAATTTATTGTAGGGTTTCACTTTACATGGTTTTAGGCAGGGTTGCACAAATTTTCCACAAATCGAGGAGCCACATCAAGATTGTAGGTGCCAGAAGAGTGACGCAAAGAAAGTTCCATACCGAGGACCCACAAGTATCAGGCGGTATCAACCAAAACTTACTCGACAGGAATGATATGGCACCCAGGATTTGTGCTCCTCTGGTCTGAGACATTCTGTTGTGTGTATAATGCAAGTGAAATGGGGAGATACATTTCAGTAACATGACAGTTTGCTGGATGTAATAAAATGTGAAATTACAAAATGTCAGTGGATGCATGTTTTGGCTTATTTTCAAGTCAGCAATATATGGACAGTGCATGCATGCGCACGCGCGCGCACACACACACACACACGATAATCAATGGAGCCATATTACATACCATAAGAGGTCATCTCACATGCATCTTTAAATATATTATTTTATATTGAAGTTCTTTGTTTCGAAGTATAATATTTCAAAGTTATTCAAGATACCCTTTTCATTATGTCTTTTTTATTCAGTTTATGTATGTGACATGGAGACTTTATTAGGTTGTGCTCTTTATTAAATTTTGAATGCCAAATTGTAGAAGTCTTTTTCAGCTATTATTACTGCAATATTAAGTATTTTCTTACACTGTGGAAGAATGAATTTGGATGTCATATTTTTGTAGTTTATCTTGTAGAAGCTTGAAACATAAGTTTGTTCCATCGTAGTAAATCCTTATCACAATATATAACGGAGTAGGTATGTGTGTTATTTGGTATTCGGTTCTCTTTTGTCAGTAGTTATAATTGGATGTTGGCTGGGAGTTTTTTGGTCTGTGTGTCAGAGGTGCACTGTAGACAAACAGTACAAATGACGGCATATACATAAAGAAGTATTTGAAATCTCAGACTCCTTTTGTGTACTCTGTTATGCAGCTGACATCTGTGTCTGTTGGCCCAGTGACGCATTGAGAATAAACCAAAACGTGTATCCACTGAGTTTTTATATGTTTTTGTTATTACATTAATGCGAGTGTTATGTGATGATTGTATGTTCCCATCAGATGACATTGCATGATTTATATTATGACATATCAGTTGTTTGTCTTCGTAGAGTTGTTCTTGAATGAAATGCTTCATAATATAGTCATTGCATTTATTTGTGACATGTTAGTGACCATGAAACAAGCTAACAGGGATTTCCAATTTGATGTGAAGGTGTGGGCAAATTTGTTATGGTGCTTGAAGTGATGGATCTTTCAGTCGTTCTTAACCTTTTAAAGCTTAGCGGTAAGTTTACATACGTCCAGGTTTAACGTCAAAAATTCTACGTGGTGCCCACACTGCGTTTATGTGTTTTGTACGGATCTCAGAACAAACAGCAACTTTTGCCTACATTAAGAGACTGGTTTTTATAACCGAAGTGGAGAGTGTTTACAGCACGGTATGCACTGAGTCCTTATGTAAAACAGGTACGCTTCGTCTTTACAGGGTTAATGATTATTTTCAAAGTTTGTAACAACAGTTACTTTGCACTTTCTGTTTGCATGTGTGTATTTTACTGTGTGGTTGTACCATACAGATATATATCACAGTAACCAACAGACTTTACCCCCATACCCTGCTGTATTTTATTCACATATATTCTTTCATTGTTTTTGTGTTCGTCATCATTGCCATATGATGACAAAATATTCACTGTAATTTCAGTGTGTAGTTGTAATTGGTATGTGTCTTTGTACCTGTAAATCCGTTGTGTGAGATTTACATTAGTAACAGTTAATTACTGAAGATTACAAGAAGACTGTGTAAGATGTACGTGTGTCAGTTATATCTTTGTGTGTCATATCCTATTGTGGTATATAAACAATGGAGAAATGAGAGCAGTCGATCCCAATAATGTTTATAACAGTGTACTGTATATTATATTGCACCATGTCTTGGCCATTTTAAAAAGCCATAATCAGGCAATGTAAAGAGCCTGAAGAACGATTATCACATACAGTGCAATAATTTTTTTTTATGTATTTGAGATCTTAACACTGCAATTGTATGTGTGTTGTAAGAGCCGAAACCAAACAAAAGCAAAAAAGGTGAAATTGATTGAAACAAATTAAAATCATCATTCAGTAAATTCCACATGAAAGGGGAGAATCTTCTGTGCGAAGTAGGCCTTGAGGGAATCAAGTTTCATAACTAATTTGCTATAGCATGAGAGTTTGAGAGGTGTAGTGTCAATATGTAGTTACTTTTTTTCTTCTTCATATCTCCTCCAATTGCTGTTTGATATGTGGTAAATAAGTCGAGTGTAACCCTCGTAACTGTTAGAAGACCACCTTTCTTTGTTAAAGAAGTAAGCAACGTATGAAAGTCAGTACAAAAGTAATGCCTCTGATTTTTCCTTTTAATTGTGGAGCTGGGCAGAGTTCCTTGCCTTACCCACCGGAGAGCGACGCAGTTTAGCTCCACCAGGGTCATTGATGCTGCAGTCATTCACGTGCGTTCGACCAGTAGCAGTGCAAAATGACGGATGTTGTGGGTGTACTTGCTGGGCAGAGCATGGTGATTGAATTTGTTACTGCGAAAGGCTCCAGTCCGATATGCACAGATGTCTGAGAAGCCCGTATGGTGAGGATGCCACAGATGTTGTCTCAGGCGCTGGGTCCGTCATGTTAAAGAGTGGCGAAAAGGACATTGGTTGTGGGCCCCTCAGGAGCCAACCAGCCACTGCAGTGACTTATTGGACAATGAAGGGATCTTGTTAGTGGAATTCTTGGTGAGAGGTGCCGTGGTCAATTCCGAGGGAGGTGTGCAGACATTAAAGAAGTTGAAGCAACAAATTCGAAGAGTTTGGTCAAATGGGAAGATGAATCAAGTCATCCTGCATGACAGTGCTGGACCACACACCAGTCTGCGCATGGGGGGGGGGGGGCAATTGCAGCGGTGGGGTGGAGTGTTCTCTCTCATCCTGTCTACAGTCCTGATTTGGCACCCTCAGACTCCCATCTTCTTGGCCTCCTGAAGGACGCACTCCAAGGATGCCGTTTTATGGATGACAAGTTGCAATGTTGTGTGCGTGAAGAGCTCAAGTGCTTCAGCAAAGAGTTTTATGTGATGGACATTGCAGCATCTCACGCAAAGGTGGGAAAAGTGTGTTGGTAATGAAGGAGACTTTGTGGAAAAATAAGCTGAACTTTGCAAAGGTTGAGGCGATGATATATGTACATTTCCATATAATTGTTGTACTTGGTGAGAAAAAAAATAAGAGGCATTACTTTTATACTGCTCCTCACAGTACTGTAAAGTTGAGATCTCAACTACATGAAAATGAAACATTTTGTTGTGTTCTGTGTGATAATCTTCCTTTAAGTATTTTACATGGCTTTATTGTTGGCTTTTTAAAAAGCTGACATGTTGCAGTATAATATACAGTAAGTTGTTACATTGTTGTGATTGACTGCTGTTGTTTCTCCACTGTCGTATGCCAATTAGTTGAAAGGGTGCTTTTTGTATCATAATTGTCATATATATATATTGGGACAGGACAAATTATTTTTGCATTTTGCTGTTGCGCTATTTTCTTGTGTGTGATTTAGTTGGTTGCTTTGTTGGTGTGGTCTTGAATGACATGTTGACAGCCCACATATTTTGTACCTGATATTGCAATGGGTACTATGAAGCATACTTGCACTTGATGAATTGTTACACTGATTTTAATTTTGGGTTACATTAGCTACCCATTTGATTTGACGTTTTCGTAATTGTCACTGAGACACGACGTTTGGTTTCTGTACTCTTGTTTTGTTGTGCTGTGTTGCCAGTGGTGCCGCCTTAATCTGTTGTGACGTATGATTGTTCAGTTTGTTACTGTGTAGGTCACAACACGTACAGCAGCAGTACTAGCAACGTAGCACACTGGAATAGGAATAGAGAAACTGCCATGCCAATGACACAGTCAACAACAGGCCATGACACAGCCACAAATAGTGCATGAAAGTACCAGACCAAATGGGAGACTTAACGGAATCCAACACTGAAATCATTATGATGGTGACAACATAGGATTCAGTGCGTTGAAGTATCTGTCTTGATACAGCTACAAAATGTGGGTGCTATCACTGTATAATTGACGCGCACAGCAAGACGGTGACTCACTGAACCATACATGAGAAAATAGCACAGCGACCAGAATATGTGCAGATAACCAGTATTAGAACATATCTAGACAACCATGATACAAAGACCAGTCTCCTGGGCTAAGTGACATCTGTACAGGCATTGTACAGTTCTGATTATTTTATTTTTAACTAAATTGTTTTGAGTGTGAATGTTGTACCACAGATTTGTAGGTACACAGGGCACACACAAATAACAAACAATTACATACTGAACTTACATTGAAAATTTATGATTGTAAAACCAAGATTATGCATACATGAAACAATGAAGATCCCAGCCTGAGTTTGTCTTGCAAGTACAGTTAGGTGCATAAACCAAATGCAGCCAGTTTCCATTGAGGCCATGACTGCCAGAGGTGAGTGAACGAAAAAATTCTAGCTCAGTCAGTTCATGTGTAGCAGCAATGCCTACCTCCACTCCATGTAAGTTGTTTTTCTTTGTTGTCACGGAACACTGAACAAGCATTAGGTTTTGTGTGAAGCGGTTTATTGAAATGAGGTTCTGTCGTGCGTGGTTTATAAGATTCAGAGAGGGACACTCGGACCTGGGAGATGTTCCAGATAGTGGGCATTGTCAACTGCTCAAAATCCAGGACCAGTGGCAAAACTTTGTGAACTGGTGGACTGAGACCTAAATTGGTAGCAGATCAGCTGCACATTAACCAGGAGATGAACGTCACATTCTTCTCAGAGGCGTGCGAAAGAGGAACGTCTCCACGAAATTTCTTCCATGCTGTCTGACAGATAAGCAAAGTAGCACAGTGACATAGTTTGTGAAGACTGCATTCTACAGTTCCTCAGTTGCATTGTTACTGGAGACAGGTCTTCAGGTTTTAGAACGAGCCCGAAACAAATGTCGGGGCGTGTAGTAGAGCTTCAGTTCATCACCAAGGCCCAGAAAGGCTTGCAGAAATCGAGGATCACAGAACACAAAGCATTTGTGGCTGAAGGAAAAACAGTGAACGGTGTGTTTTATGTACAGGTACTGGGAAGGCTACTGGCAAGGGTTTTCATAGAAGGGCAGTTTGTTTCTGTTGTGTATGAACCCCTCCACATTCTGCTGCGACAGTGAAGCACTTTTGATGAATCATGATGTGATGGAGCTCAGCCAGCCACCTCATTTACCTGACCTCGTGCCAGCCAATTTTTTTTTTTGTTTACCAAATTGAAAGCCACCCGTCTTCCCGAAACAGAAGGGAAGATTTTAGGACATCGACCACGACAAGAATAACATAAGTTCCGAATTAAAGGACGTTCTTTTGGTTGCCCTCAGTGGCTGTGTTGCACAAGTTTCAGAAAGATGTAAGAAGCGTGTGCCAGTGAAGTGAGATTACTTTGAAGGAAAATAAAACATTTTTTATTTTTTGTATCCCTTATTATATAAGGAGTTCCACAACTAATTGTTTGACCTGATACAGGAGCAGCATGTCATCAATGTATAGTAAGTTACGTGTGTAAAGGGTTGAATATGTATGTATATATATGTGCGTGTGCATGCATACACACACACCGTACAGAAGTGGCATTACATACTGTGTGGGGTGTTCAGGAAGTAACATTTATTTGTGTACTAACATTATTTGTTACTTCAGATACTCTGCAGGACAAGGAGTAACAGACAAACACACTTTCCCTGTCAGTAATCTCCACAGCAATTTGGACATTTGTGTCAGTGATACACAACCTTTGTGATTCCTGTGGAGAAGAAATATGGCCCAGTGTTTGCATCCAGTGGCACATCTTGGGTGTCACCTGTCTCATCATGTCAGTTATTTTCAGTATTCACATTTGGGGCATCCTCACATTCAAATTTTTTGTTTGTTTTTTTATTCGGTTTCATGTGCAGTATTTCAAATTAACGTCATGATTCACTGTTCATGTAACGTGCCCAGTACATCAGATTTTGTGAATTAAAAGTAGGAGACGGTGCACAGTATGTCATGTGTGTGCTTGACTCCTTCCTGCTGTCTTCTCCATATATGTATAGCTAACCTCTGATATTTGGCTGCCATGATACAAATTTTTGGTTGCATAATGCTTAAGTTTTAATAATTGTAATTGGCCCGTTGTTTGATATGGATTGTAGCGTATTATTGGAGAAGAACATGTGCTTTGTATAGTATCCACAGTGGGGAAAGAAATGATGCAATAAGCAGGTTCAAAATATTGACATACCTATCACTGAACGGATATGGTCCAGTTCAGGGTGATGGCCAGTGGAGAAGTAGGTACATTGAAGACGTGCATGGCCACCTTTATGGGCCAGAACTACTCATATATGTAAGACGTAAACGACTGTGATGGGCAGGCCATGTACTACGGATGGTCGAGCTGCAGATTTCAAGGAGGCTACTGGAGAAGTAGAAGGCAGAAGAAGACCTGGTCGACCAAGAACAAAATGGCTGGAGAAAGTCAGCAAGGACGCTAGATCTACGAGCATCAGACATTGGTGTTCAGCCGCACTGGACAGGGATGAATGGAGGAGGCTGTGTATGGCGGCCAGGACTCTTCGAATAGTTTTAGTGCCAAAGATGCCGGTAGTGTGAGACTTGAGGCTTCCACATCAGTGTAGACGAGGTCTTTACTTTTCGGCGTTGTTTACCGATGTTTTGGGACAGCTTATTAATCCCTTCGTAAAGAGTCGGCCTTTGACTGCTGGGCCCTTGAAAATGGGACCGATAGGCCGTCCAGAAGCGTCTGTAAACAACTACCAATATACACTACATCACAACCCGGAAGAGAGAAGACGTGGCGGTGGTGGTGGCGGCGGCGGCGGCGGCGATGATCATCATCATCATCGCCATCCCTAAACAGGCCTTCCTGTATGCTTGTGACGGCAGGACCTGCACACTTAGAATCCGAGGACTGGTCGATTTGCGGGCTTTTCTCTCTGCTAAGACACGTGTCTACTGCGCTTGCATTTCGTTGCAGGATGTTAGCACGTGTGTTGACTGCATGCAGAAACAAGTTGCTTAATTGCCCAAGACAGTGCTGAGGCACACACAAACATGCCTGCAACAGAGTCTGTGCTTCAGAGTGAATTGTCATTGGGAGCAATGGCTTCTGATGTCAGTGGAGATGTCATTGTTGTACTTAGAACAATTTGGATTGTTCTTCAGTCATGATGTGTTTTAACTGTAGCGCTGGTGTTTGTATGCTTTTGCTACAACAGCAAATACATCATTAAAATGCAGCAATTGCAATTTTAGTATTTTTCCAGTTATTGTGTATCCGTGCGACATTGCAGCTCCACCTCTCGCGGTTGCTTACAACTTCGCACGGTCTGGTGATGTCATTTTAACGTACGGCTGTAGTAACATGGTGATGCATTTTGGGTGTCGCAGCATAACTGTTAAGTCTGTTGTACATATGTCAGTATGTCTGGAATGGTAGGCATAGCATTTTTCTTTATAACGATTCAGTTGTGATGTCTGTCAGGGCAGTCCAAAAGGCAATGCTGACCAACATAGATGTTTTAAAACATTTTAAAGCATTGATTATTGAAGGTCTGCAGTATGTAAGAGTGAAATTTTAGGGGGGTGGGGGAAAGAGGACATTTCATTCATTCGTTCATTCAACAAAAAAGTCAGAATGTCAAAATTTGGATTTAAGTGGAGGAAATGCCTGGGATAGAACAGTATGTCTGGCCATAACATGCATTTGCCATCTAGCTGTATTGGCCGCTAAGAGTACAGTAGTAGGGGAAGTTCGTTGTTTTGCAGTTTTCTCACTTCTGTCGTATGGTGTGTACGGTTTTAGCATTTTAGTTTTCAAGTAGTGAAATCCCAGCGTCATGGTATTTATGCGTGTGAAGTTACTTGTGTTTTGATGTGGAGAAAGAATATATGGTGACAACAGAATTTTCTGTGTTAATAGATTTTGTAATGTGAACGTGCTGTTATTTTTAATGCGTTGGCTTGCTTGCTTAGCATAGGAATCTGTGTGACATTCTACGGAAGTGCAGTAACCTAACTTGTGATGACTTTCATTATTATTATTATTACTATTATTACTACTATTAATGTTGATGTGTTTGATGCGTATTCATTAGACATGCGTGACTGTGGCAGTGGTAGGATTGTTCAGAGAGTAAAGTGTTACTCCAGCGAAAGAAACATTTCAGAAGCATGGCATTAGGAAAAATGGTTAAGCATCTGTTGTCCAGCAGAGGTGGCAGCTTTGTCGAGGAGAGAGCAAGACGTCAGTACAGCAGTGGATGCCTACGTTACAACATTGCAGTTCACTTCGTATTCACTTCATCACCAATCTGCTGTGAGCGCTGCGTGTCATGTTTATATATATACGTATATGTTGTGAGCAGAGCACTTTGGTACTGGTGAGCATACTTTTAGTGCATTTTTGGTGCTGGTTTTCTGTAGTAAGTCACTGTGTGATGGTTATGTAAGGAAATACAAAGAAAAATAATTTCTGATACTTTGCATGTGGACCTTTGCAACAAAGTGACACCATGTGATAACGGATTGTATCTACGACTGAAGCACCCATTTTTTTTGCAAGGGGGTTTCTTTAACCTTTTAAAGCCTAGCGGTAACTTTACGTACCGCCAGGTGTAACATTAAAAAATTCTACGTGGTGCCCACATTGCGTTTGTGTGTTTTGTACGGATCTCAGAACAAACAGCAACTTTTGCCTTATAAAACATTAAGAGACTGGTTTTTATAACCGAAGTGGAGAGTGTTTACAGCGCGGTACGCACTGAGTCCTTACATAAAACAGATACGCTTCGTCTTTAAACGGTTAAGTAAACTCTCATGACATATTTAAGATCCTTGTTTGTTATAAAAGCTAATTAAATATGTTACTGTAATTCTCGAACTGCATAGTGTTAGCTAGATATATTAGATAGATGCCAAGCAGTGGAACAGTTGCAGTCACAGAGCATCTTACGAATTGTTTAGACTTGGGAGTGTCAAAAGTGGCGGGACACATGATGCCCGGTAGTTCAACTTGTGCACTCCATAACACTGGCCCTTTTAATTATAGAATGTGGTTTGGCAAAGTGTCAAATATTTTTAATTGAAAGACTTAGAAATCTTTTTCGTCGCAGGTAATAAAGGCTCAAAGCCATTTAGTATCCCTGGACTGTAGCGTACGACATACGTTAGCAAAGAGATGACAGTGAAGCAAATAAATAAATAAAATTATAATTAGGGGTGTATGACACGTTTCAGTATTCTTATTAAAAGCATGAAATTTAAACAAGATACTTAACATTTGTGTTGCATTAGTGACGTGCTCTGCGCCTCAATTTTGAAAATTATTATTTTGTTCTGGTGACAGGGCGCTTGTAAATGCGGTAATGAACATTTGGCTTCCATAAAATGCGGGGAATTTTTTGACTAGCTGAGGACCTGTTAGCTTCTCAGGAAGGACTCTGCTCCATGGAGTTAGTTAATTCCAGGTGCAGTCTGAAACACCTGTTTAGGCAGTCACAAAGAAGTAAAATAACGGTGTATTTAGATCGCTTTAGTGCTATTAAACTGGTTATTGTCCCCCTACCAGCGAGACAAAACGTGGAAAAACTGTATTTGGGGGGTAGGGGGGTTTACGTAGGGTTATAATTTAAGTCGGTGTCAGACAGGGCCGGCTTAACTCACCTTGTCGCCTTGGGCGGCAAAATCTGGGGGGAAAAGGAAGCAGTAAAGAAGTGTGTTGACTGCACTTTAAAATCGCAACAGATGTCTATTTTTACAGTTGTTTCTTAATGTACGTGGAAACTGGTGGGCCGCAGCACAAACATTACGCCGCCTGTTATCGCCCAACAGTATTCTTCCGCCACCTTCGTCTCATTTTACTTTGAGTCCATCACGGAAAAATTAAGTGCGCGTTTGAAAACATTTCAAATTTTTTTTTTACATCTTTAAAATTGCTTAAGTCGGAGAGTGTAATGTAGTGCGGGACTATACAGTGCCGATGGAAGCGAATTAGAAAGGACTATAGGAGGGGTCTATTGTGGCATAATTTAAGATTCTGTGGCGCGCAGTTTGCCTGGAGGGATTTAGATGAACAAAGAAAAGCTTCAGTAGGGGAAAATCGGGTAATACCGGATAGCGGGTTAGTATCGCACAGTGGAAGTTTCTCACGATGTACGGTAGAGGGAAGCACTTACTGGGCATGAATAGTTGTCTGTGCCTGCGGTAGAACGCATCAGTCTTTTGGAGTTGCTGCATTGTACTGGTTGATCATTACACATACTTTTGTGGGTTTTGTTTGTTGTATATGTCCCGGCCGACATTCGAATTTGAAGTTCGAGAATACGATCCAGAAGCGATACCGTTTGAAAAAAAGCAGTATGTACAACTTCTGCTCTGTCAGCGGCTTTGGGTATATATTATTATTATTATTATTATTATTATTATTATTTCTTACTGCAGTTGGGTTTTCACCCCGTGGCAGCAGTCTTACACCAGTACAGACACCACAATACAATAACACATACATAAACGGAACAGCACAAATTACAGTACACGTACTGGCAGTTCACCCACACAATACAATGTGCCTACACTAATACAATATACCTACATAAGTACAATATACCCACTAAATTACAATATACCCACAGTAATACAATATACCTATACAAGTACAATATAGCCATACAATTATAATACACCTTCACTAATACAATATACCTGTGCAATACAATATACCCATACAATTATAATACACCTACACTAATACAATATACCTGTACAAGTACAATATACCCATACAATTATAATACCTACACTAATACAATATACCTGTACAATTACAATAACCCATACAATTATAATACACCTACACTAATACAATATACCTGTACAAGTACAATATACCCATACAATTATAATACACCTACACTAATACAATATACCTGTACAAGTACAATATACCCATACAATTATAATACACCTTCACTAATACAATATACCTGTACAAGTACAATATACCCATACAATTATAATACACCTACACTAATATGTTCAGATCAAACTGGTGATGGATCTGGCTAACGCTTTCTCTGTAAATTAGCACAAATTATGGGATTTTGTTGAGAAACAAAGTTTTCTCCTAAGTTATTGCACCTAGTTTTTAAGTCGAGAATTGAACGTTAATAGGCCCGTAAGTTACAGTATTGGCTGTTCCTTGTCTTTATCAAGGAAATATCTGTGGAGGGGTCTAAGTAAGGTTCATCAAAGTCTTACGTTTAAGGTGCAGTGGGAGACTATATACAAGAAATTACAGCGAAGTGTCTGCAGGATTTTGTAATCACTTTGCAGGTGTTATTGTTCCATTGAGACAAGCAATGCCCCAGACAGATGAGAAGTTTGACGAAATCAAACATCACAGTTATCACAACATTTGCTGCTCTAAAGCCGTTACCTCAAACGAAAACCGAGTATGATTTTCGGAATTCACTATGCAAAAGGTGGTATCAAAATTGTGCATTTTTAAAACGACTAGGCGACGCATATTGAAGGGTTTAAAGACGAAGCCTTCCAGACCGTAGTTGTTCGAGGTTTTAAAATGGAGGTGACTACGGAGTTGTGCATTCCTGTTTATGACTATAAAATCTAGAATTAAACAGTATCGCGTGGCTGTACTGTACAGTGCCGAGTTAACGTTCAACACGAATGGTGGAAGTGGCAGAAGACTGGAAAAAATTGGATACTAAGGTTTCCTGATTTGTGCTCCTGACCGCATAGGGTTAGCGAATGAAATGCGAGCCAGTGAAATGAGCATAGCATGAGACACAGAATGGAGAGAACAGAAATACGTGCAGGCAAAACCTGACGGACGGGGACCGCTAGGACTAGACGTACGTGGGAGGATAATATTAAAATTGAACTGAAAGAAGTGGGTTGAGAAGTTGCAGATTAGATACGTCTGGCTCAGAATATGGACTAGCTGTGGGTTGTTGTGAACGCGGTAATAAACCTTCAGGTTTCATAAAATGCGGGGATTTTGTTAATTATTCGAGGGGTTATTAATTAGGGGGGTACACTTTTTTTTAGGTTTTATGATGACACAATGCTAGGACCAAAAGTCGCTAGTGTCAAAGAAATACCTCAACTATGTATAAGCCGTGAAGAGGAACATTAGTGTACGGTGACGTATACGCTTGCCGACCTAGATACATATGTGTGTGTGTGAAATTTCCCGAATGTAGAAGCCTCATGGAAAATAATCTCTGGCCGTAATGTGCCTTCGACGTAGTAAGACTGATGTTGGCCTGGGAGATATTGAGGAAAACCTCGACGAACTTCGATAAAGGTAGCTGGCTTCCGGTCGGGATGCGAAACTAACACGTCTGGAATATGAGTTGTTTGAATTATCGCTGTGCTAATCCACTCTTTTGTGATCAGTTTGTTAGAGTCAGTTGATCTTAAAACTTTGCGGTTCTGGCCTATTAGACTGAGTTTATTAAGAGGAACTCTTCGATTACGTCTGAAGTAGCCGGTCGTGTGATGCCCCACACTGTGGGCGTTGCTTAATACTCACTCGTACACGAGGTCGCAGCACTGTACATTGCTCTGCACCTGGCTGGAAGTCACTGTACTGAGGTGGTGCTTTATTTCGTGCGTGTTTTGTCTGTGGTAGTCTATATTAAGGTATCAGATAATCATTTGACTAACCACCACACAAGTTAGTAAGGTATCATAATATGAATACCCGAGTTTTCTGGAATGAGAAAGTATATATCATTGGGCGAGTTGGTCTCGGCATTTTGAAGGGTCTTTGTGCTTTCAGCATCAACATGAAGCAATGCAAGGAGAATGACATTGTAACATGTTTAATACATGACAGATGTCAGTCAGTATAAGTGCATAAAAATTGCATTGTGTCACGTACAAAAAGAAACGTCTGTCAATACTGTTACAACGACACGAAGGATCGTCATAATATGGTGGGGTACGTTGTTTGTACAAGTATTATAATTGCGATCATTCTAAGGTTTAACAAACTGTTCTCACTTCGTGATGTTGGTAGTACTGGCCGGAGAGTGGTGGTGTGGTGTGGACAGCGTGGTGGTTAGCGTATGTTCGTTCCGTGTACAGACCAGTTTGTGTTTCAGAGCTGCAGTTCTTGGCCTGTAGGGAGGTGAGTACTTCTATTTAACTATTTGCCCTGTTATGAAACTGTAATTTTTATTTGCTGACTGGGTTGTTTATTGTCAGAATCTACGATATGTGTCCGCGTTTTCCGCCATCAGTACGTTGTTGGCCTGTGTGACAGTTGCTGTCATCTCTTGGCACAGTTCGGTATTAATCGCTTATTGCGCCTCAAAGACGATGTCGATCTTTGCAGAACGTACAATTTCGACCGTGCGAAAAACATTTTACGCTATTTATCTCGACACTGATAACTGGCATCAAGTTACAGAATGCGTGCAGTAATAAAGACCAGTGGGTACACGCAGGGGGTTGGGGGGGGGGGGGGCAGAGGCCATTCGATCGGATGCTTCCAAGTGAAATGCACCAGTGTATAGTGTAGTATTTGTGGAGAGGTTAAGGACAGATTGTTTATTCGCAATATCAAACACTACGTAGTCTACGTTGTAACACATTTTGTCGATGCGGTCTGCTACTAAAGTATTCCGTTGATATGATCTTCAAATTGTAACAGATCGGAAGAAATCAAATATTTCACAGCTGAGTACTGGAGAGGCCGGATCCTTCCCCCTGTAACATGTAGTATCGTGGTTTGTATGCAGATGATGATGTGAAACCGTTGACATCTTGCTGAAATACAGTGCTGTCAAAATTGGTTATGCTTAAGGAGATATAGGATTTTAGGCACTAACGTTTTAGGTGCCTACAGAAGTGTTTTAAAAGCAATAAATAGGCAGGTGTTCGTTGTTATGATATATGCGCGAAAAATTTATTGGAAGCACTAACATTTCAAGAACTACAGAAGTATCACCATCACCGTCGTCGTCATCAGGTTTATCATCATCATCATCATCATCATCATCATCATCATTTTCAAATGAGAAGCAAATAAGAGAAACAGTGTCATTAAAACTGTCATTACCAGACTCTCAGCATCATTTTGTCAGTTATTTATTTAACTTCATTATTTGCCTGGTGTTTGGCAGTTGGTTCACTGTGAACCAAGTGGTGCCTTTTTCCGTCGAAATCAAGAATTTAAAAAATCGTTAGTACTGTACTAATAATAAGCGCAAGGAAAGAAAGACTATGGTTTTTGATTCTCAAACTATTCTAGTGCCGAGTTTATGAAAACAAGTGCCTGGATTTGTTGGTAGCACGGAATATGCGACAGTGCGGCGGGGGGGAGGGACAACAAATGCGAAGAGTAGGTAGAAAAAACACAGTGAAAAGGTATCCAAACCCCACACACAAT